>VDFB02168902.1:0-34624 GCA_007258455.2 Sequoia sempervirens
ATCATAGGATTTGATAGTGATTTTCCTTCTAGGATCAATAGCATTTTCTGAATATCCAAGTGCACAGATGAGTTTCAAATTACATATATTTAGGCCAGCTCCACCATCTATGAGAACACGTTTGATGCAGTGTTTGTGAATTAGAACCTCAATGTGGAGGGAAACACTATGTGGATGATTGATGGATATGTCATCATGTTTAGAAAATGAAAGGCAATGAGGTGTAGTCAAGTGTCCCACCATAGCTTGAAATTGGATGACTTCCAAGTTGTTTAGTACTATGGTGGCAACTAGAGCTTTTTCTAGAATTTCCATGTGAGCTAGTGAGATCTTGAGGAGTTCCAATATTGATATTTGTGCAGGTATTTTCTACAGCTAATCAACTATGTTATATTGAGTTGCAGGGACAACAGTTGCTTTGGATGTATAGGAGACAACTCCTTTCAATGTTACTTTAGCTTGCCTAGTTGTGATTGCGTTGATTGGTTGGTTGTCTTGTTTCTCTTTGACTTTAATGAAATTAATTTGGTTGTCACTTGGAGCAACATTTTTGATCAGATTGATTGGCACAATGTCATTAATTTGATGTGATTGGATATTGATGTCATGCAAATGAGTTTAAGACGTAACGATGTTTTGTTCGTGCTCAGTGGTGCTTTCATTTATTGGATTATCAACTGCAATAAAGTCTTGTTTGTCATGGGTTTGATCATCAACCACCTCAATATGAAAAATGGTGGTGTCATAAATGTAGTTCACGTTTTTTCCTTTGGTGTTTGATGAAGAAGATTCTCCTTTTTCATAGTTTGGTAGAGGGTTCTTGAACACTCCATGATCATTGTTTATTTGGGGTCCTTCTACAAATACAGTCTTTTTATCAATCAAGTCTTGTATCAAATGTTTCAACTACATGCACTCATTTGTCTTGTGTTCTTTGTTTATGTGAAAATCACAAAAATGAGCATCATTCCACCAAGACGGTTTAACTTGTGGTTCTCAATTTCTTGCCTCTGGTAGTGTTATGACTTTGGTTGTAAGCAGTTCCTTTATTGCTGATTTTAATGATTGTCGCAAAGGTGTGAACCTTCTTCTATTTGAGGATGTTCGATATGGGGGTGGTTTAGCTTCAAAATTACCTCGATGGTTGTTTTGATTTATTTTGGTGGCAGCTTTTTTCAAGTTGAATACTAGTTTTACATTTTGTGTTTTAGCTGAAGTGTCATTGTTACCAACATTCTTGTTTTGTTGCCAAAACTTTGGTTTATCACTGTTGTAATTGTTGGAGGAGTTTGATAAGTTTTTTTTGTTGTAAATCTTTATGACTCCTCTTTTGACCAAAACTTCTTTGATTTTAATCCCATTCTCAATCATTTTCTCAAAGGTAGGTGGAGATTGTAATTCCAATCTGTAACTCATCTCATCACTTAGGTTGCCAATCAAGATTTCCATCTTTTCTTTTTCTGGCATGGGATGAGAATATCTTGTAAACAACCTCCTCCATCTTTGCAAAAATGTGAGGAATGATTCACCCTTCTTTTGTTTGGCATTGCAAAGGTCTTCATTGGTATCTCATGTTGGATGTTATAGGAATATTGGGTGATGAATTTGTTAACCAACTCTTCAAAGGTTCTAATTGGTGGTGCAAGTTAGGAGAACCATTCAAGGCTTTGTCCACCTAGGATTCGTGGAAATTATCTCATCAAGTAAGTTTCTTCGTGTGCAAATTCTAGAATCATGGTTCTAAATCCCCACATGATCTGTTGGATCTATTTTACCAATGTGTTTATCATACTTTGGGAATTAACAATGTTTGGGAAAAGGAATCATGTTGATATTCCGATCAAAAGGATATGGAAAAATGTCTTGGAGCAAGTATCGTTTTGAGGTTCCCCTTTGCATGTCAAGAATTTATTGTTGGAGGTTTTTCATTTGATGAGTTAAGGCAACCACTTATTTTGAATCATTTTCAAGCTTTTTAGGAGGAGCTTTCTATTGATTAACATCAAAGTCATCAGGCAATTTGACACCTTGTTTAGCTAACATTAGTAAGTATTTTTTCCCCATTTCTTTCAAAAATATTTTTTGAGCGCTTGTGGAAATTTGGAACTTGTTCAACATTTTGGATGTCTTCCTTAGTTATTTCTTCACTTTCAGTGTTGTGGCTTCCATGGAGAGGATTTTCTTCAGCTTCAACCATGGTGTTTTGAGTTTCAATGTTTAGAGTTTCAAGTTCTTTTTCCTTGAGTTTCTGCTTTTGTAATCTTGTTTGAACAAACATACAAGTGTTACACTTTGACTAAAATTTGATCTTTGTTTGGAAGAGTGCCAAGGATGAAAACTAAGTCAAATAGAATGAAAAATTCTATTGATGAGACTAAGTTTAATTTGATTATACAACTTTGTTTCGTGATGAAAGGATGACATATCCCGATGATGAAACTTGGTTTAACAATAAAAGATGTGATAAGTTTGATGATTTAGGCACTTTGAGATGTTAGATCTTGGTTTAGTTTGAAGAATTCCACTTGTAGAGGTAAGCTTTTAACAAGTTTAAGACTTTGATGTGACTGAGGAATGATTCTGGGCTGAAAAAGATTTTTTAATTTTGGTTCAAACTATGAAACAGGGGATGAATTTAACTCTCACGTTTTGCATTTATTGGATGCGCTAAAACATAGCCTGTATGTGCTAAAATATTGCACCGATGTGCTAAAATAGTGAATGTATGCACCAAAAGATTGCTCAGATGTGCTATAAGATTTCTTAGATGTGCCAGAAGATTGCTCAGATGTGCCAGAAGATTGCTAAGATGTGCTAAAAGTTTGTGTATGTGCTAGAATATAGGGTGAATGTGCTGAAAGCTAGACCCTATGCGCTATAAGATGACTTAGATGTGTCAAAAAAAGCAGTGGATGTGCTAGAAAAGTATATGAATGCACTAAAATATGGAACATATGTGCCAGAAAAAGCTAGGTATGCGTTAAAATATAGTCTGGATGCACTGGAAAAAGACAGTGATGCACTAGAGAAAGCAATATATGCACCAAAACAGTGACTGGATGCACTAAACTAGAATTTTTTAGTGTTTTTGATAGTTTGTTTGGTTGTTTTGCTTCGAATCTAAATGTTTCCAAGGTATAATTTTTTGAACAATGGATTTTTGTTGGTTTCCAATTTGCGAGTTATGGGAATTAAGTGTTTAGATGGATGATTTTCTTGAATTATGACTTCAAACATGACAACAATTTGTCAAACAATTGTTTCCACATAGGAACTAAACATTAAGTGTGTATTCGAGAATCTAGTCTGATTCTTTCAATTTCAAGCACAAGAGAAGATAATACAAGCACTTTTCTATTCTGAAGGGTCACTTAAAATACCACAACCTACATCTTAGAACCATGTTAGCTCACACAACCCTGTCACCCCCTAGAGGGTGCCCACATTTTTTCCTTTCCCGGGTCTTAACTAAAGCCAAATCCTCTGCTTTTGGCCAATAATCCCTGATGGTTATATGGTATCTTGGGGGTAGATTCTTCCCTCCCCTTACACTGTGATATAGAAAGTGTTCAAAAACTGACTCAGTTGGATTCTACACTATGGTTCATAATAAGAGTTTTTGTTCAGTGTAGAAAATGATAAAATAACTTAGGAGATCTCCCAACCTTTAGAACAAAGGCTTTGGGGATGGTTATCTTTCACACTACCGTCGAATTGTGAACTTTCCCCGAATTCACTTTTGATTATAGTGGGTTGGAAAAATTGGCTTTAGTTGTTCCCACTTAGGTCATTCCTGTAGGGTGAGTACTTTTTCCCATTATGACATGCCTTCTAAAGGTATTAACAAAGCATAAATAGTGATTCTAGCATTCTGATCACCCAATTAAGGGGAGAGCATAGGCCTATCACTTCAAGAATGAAAGATAGGGGCTTCTTTAACCTTTTGATTAAACTAGGTTCCTAATTTAATCAAAAGAAAGCATTAAATAATTCCAACCCCTATATAAATTAGTCAGTAGTTGCATAAATTTTTCTTTGACCAACGTATCATGCACCTGCAACATAGAAAACATTAATCAGTTATCAGAATTTTAAAATTTTGCAAATTCAAACAGATGCACTAAAACAATCATTGAATGTGATAAAAGATCATTCCAATGTGCTATAAGAACTAATGTATATGCTAAAAAAGAGATTGGATGTGCTATAGAAATAAATGGATGCGCTAAAATAAAGATCAGATGCACTATAGAAACAAATGGATGTGCTATAATATCCTCTGAATGCGCCAAAATAAATGATGGATGCACTGAAAGATCCTTTGAATGCATCGAAATAGATGATGGATGCGCTGAAAGATTTGTTGTATGCATAGTAACAAAAATCAAATGTGTTGATAGATTTATCGCATGCACCATAAGAACTCATAGTCACGCTAAAAGAAGCTCACGTCCAGAATATGCAAAATAACTTTTCCATGAAACATCAAAAATGGGGTTGATCCCCACGATGGGTGCCGATTTATGTGTGAGGTAAAATGTGTAAAGTAAAAAAGTCACACAAGCAATGAAACATATTACATGCGAGATTTAAATCATAAAACTAATCTAATTAAAACAAAGAAAATCTCTAAAACCATTCCATTGTTCTCTATTCTCAAGGATTCATTAAATCATATTGGCTCTCAGATTTTGTGTGTGCACTATGATTGTTAGAATGACAACTTGAGAAAAAAGATTCTATTCAAAATACAAGAATCTAAGTTCCTACATGATATTGGATAATGCAAATGATAATGGTGATATTGAAAAATGGATATGATGTTAAAAATAATGATGCAAATGTTGTATAAAATCTAAGGTGATAATGGAAATGCAAATGCTAAACTAAGCAATAATTCTAAGTTAAAATGATACTATAATGCAACTTGCTAAATTATAAAATATTCTAAATGCTCAAACTCTAAATGCTCCAAGTGGTCCAATGTTATTCCTGCATGATAAATTTACTCAAAGATGGATTGATGAAATGCTATAGCAAGGGGTTGTATTTATAGGATTTCCAAAACATCTTGTGATGTGGCAGCAATCAATAGTCAAGATTCAAACATGAGAGATGAATGGTGGAGATGGAAGAATCATGGAGGATGTTCCCTTGACCAAAGGCAACATGTCAAATGTATGAGAGAATCAAATGTGTGAGAGGGCCAAGTGTCCAACATGTGCCTAAATTGAAATTAGGAATTTAAATATTAGACATATTTAAATACATGTGACATTTGATGATGTGGCCAAAAAGTGTTGTAGACATGTGACTAAATTTGAATTTGAAACTATTCAAACTTAGTGAGAAGATATTTAATTAAATAAAAACAAACTATAGGAATTTGTTTATTTAATTAAATTTAGAAGAATGTGGTTTAAGATGAAGAATTTAGAAAAGTGTGAACTATATAAATAAATTGAGAATTTATTTATAAGTAGATGAATTAAAGGGGTCATTAATTAAATAACTAGTATTTAATTAATTAATTGTCTTGACCGAAGGTGTCGTACTGGAAGGCACTCTTCTTATTCCTTTTATTTCTTTGAAATTCTTCAATAGGTGTTGTCGAAGCAGCTCACAAAGATCATAGTCCATACCATTCTTAACCATATCAAATGCAATGTATGCAACAACAATAGAAACTGTGTAATCATTACTTGGTAAGAAAATTTTATGTCCAATAATCATTGCAACATACTGGATGATCGGATCTTCAATTGTACTCAAGCCAAGTTCTTTTCCTTCAAGAGTCACACTAGTCATCTCTATCATCTCTTGATCATTGATCGCTTTCCACTTCAAAAATGGTCTGGAGGATGACAAGCTAGTCACATTCCTTATAGCTTCTTTGGTTATTGTAAGGAAAGAAAAGGTGTGGAAGCAACTTTCCTAAGGTCAAAACCACAAGGGAGAATGCATATAGTTCTTTTAATTTTTTCTAATTACAATCCAATTAAGACAGACATGAAAGATTTGCAGCAACAGAGAAAATACTCAAAAGATAATGAACAACAGATTTATGTGGGAAACCCTTTCGGGAAAAAACCCACCACACCAAACTGAATCTCTTTGTATTACAGTAACAACAATTACATACAATCAGAGTTACAGCTCTCTGGTATTATTTCTCAGTAGTTTCATTCACTGTTAATCCAGTTACAAAAATTCTCTTATCACATCTGATTCAACTCACACACTTGTCAAATCAGAATCATTCTCCTTTTATTTTTATTCACATTCTGATTTTGTCTTTTGTGCATCCTTATCTGCCATTGCCAAACATAGACAGTTTCCTTTCGAGCAATTGATTTTTCCTTGCATGCAATTCAGCTCCAGTGTAGCACTGTTGCAAAAAACAACTGCCAATCATTCAAGTTTTGCTTCCTCTAATTGGTCCACGAGATGCCACATAGGATGGTCATACAGTCAAAGGCGTTTAAACTTTGTTGGCATATTAGTGAGACACTAACAGTGTCTCCCCAATGCCACAAAGTCTTCATATCGATATCGCCATAGCTTCCACGAGTTGACAAGACGTTATAATGAATGCCATGAGTCATACTGAATCTACCAATAACCATTTCATTTCTATCGGCAAGATGTTTTACCGATGCTCACAAAGCATATCAATTTCCACTTTGCCATCAACAAGACTTCCCATTCGCTAAAAGGTTTCGTCAAGTCTCCTCAGGTTTCACCGAAGCAACTAACAGCTGACAAGACATTCGTCTTTCGCTGAGACTTCACCCCGAACACAACCAAGTCTTATTGAGTTGGCAATACTTATGTCCTTCGCTGAGACCTTTCATTGAGCACCCATGTCTTACCGAGTCAGCAAGACATTTGACCTTCGCCAAGACCTCACACGGGCCGAACATGTCATACCAAAGCGCTCAAGAGTCAGTGAGACTTATCACCTTCACCAAGACCTTATACCGAGGTATTTTTTGTCACCGCGAAGGCACCAAGTGAATACTCTCTTTGGCGAGACCTTTCTTCATCGCTAGGAAATCTCACTGAAACCTCCACTATTGGTGAGACTTTCCATTCTCGCTGAGAGATCTCCTTGAGACCCTTGTGTTAGCCCGATAGATATATGCTATCAGTGAGACATTCACCATTTGCTGGGACCTCTCCCCGACACCTATGAGATAGCCCAATAAGATCAAACTATCGCCTTGAGAACTTCATTCGACAAAAGGTCACGCCGAATACTCCTAGTTACAGTGATAGTATTCATTCAGCAAGACATCAACTCTGTCTTGGTGACATGAGCTTTTCAAGCAAATTTAGAACAGTTAGTCAACAAGACATGAACAATGTCACAATGACTTTTCCCTTCAGGAGTTCCATGTCAGTAAGGATTGAGGCACATATTCTAACAAGCTGCCACTTGACGAGGATCTTACTAACACCTCCAGAGCATAAACAAACTACTGAAAAACATGGGCCAAGAGGCCCATCGAACCGACACACCACTTGTATTTGTCTATGCTCATAGGCTTCGTCAATGCATCTGCAACATTCTCCAGAGTATCCACTTTCTGCAAAGAGACCTTCCCATCCTCCACCATATCTCGTACAAAGTGATACTGTACATCTATATGTTTCGTCCTGGCATGGAAAGTAGGATTCTTTGCCAAACATATAACACTCTAACTATCACAGTAAATAGTAATTTTTCCTGCATCAAAACCAATGTTAGAACACAAACATTTTAACTAGATTGCTTCTTTATAGGCATGTGTTGCTGCCATGTATTCTACCTCTGTAGTGGACAAAGCGACTACAACTTGCCGCTTTCTCATCCAACTCACTGCACCACCATTCATCATGAAAACATATCCACTGGTGGATCTTCTGCTGTCAATGTCCCCTGCCCAATCAAAATACACATAACCTTGAATGCTGAGAGTCTTCTATGATTCAACCAAGTTACCATGGTAACACAAAGCATAGTCTGAAGTGCCCTTCAGATATCTAAACACTCTCTTCACAGCATCCCAATGTGTCCTTCCAGGATTAGCCATAAACCGACTAAGAACTCCCATTGCTTGGGCAATGTCTAGCCTTGTACAAACCATTGCATAGATAAGGCTACCAACAACACTAGCATATGGCACACTGGTCATGTCCTCCATCTCAGTAGGAGATTTTGGACAATCCTCAACAAATAACTTTGTTCCCTGTGTAACTCAAACAACTATCTGCTTGCACTTAGTCATACAAAATATCTCTAGAACAGTCATGACATACTTACTCTGACTGAGCCAAAGCTTTCTATTCTTCCTGTCCCTGGTTATTTCCATTCCCAGAATATACCCTACTGCACCAAGATCTTTCATTTCAAACTTTGCAGACAACTAAGACTTAAGATCAGAAATCATTAGCTTACTATTACCTATGAACAACATATCATCAACATAGAGTGCAATAATAAGGACTTGATCACTTTCAGCTTTGTAATATACACAATGATCACATTTTGATCTTATAAATCCCAATGACAAAAAAAAAGTGTCAAATTTCTGGTACCATATTCTAGGAGACTGTTTTAAACCATACAGAGATTTCTTCAACTTGCAAACCAGTCTTTCCTTACCTTTTTCCATATCCTTTTAATTTCCTTCTTAAATTCTACTGGATCAATCTTAACAACTGGTTCATTTCTATTTACCAGATAGTTACTTCTCATATTTCCGCTTCTACAATCTCTGGTAAAGTGTCTTGATTTTTTACAATCATAACAAACAACGTTCTTCCATTTAAATTTTCTTTTACTTAGTCTATATCTGTTATGAAATAACTTGCACAAAATAAGAATATGATATGAAATATGCTGCAAATACTTGATAATAACTAAGAATAACAAGCCACTTCGAGGGGGAAAACCTCCAAATATCTCTAATGAGAACACACTTCACAACTTGATGATCAAATAAGATTCACAACCTCCTATATATACCTATTTATGCCAAGGATATCACCTAGGCCAACTTAGACACACCTATATAAGACTTAGGCCGACCTAAACAACTAAATAACAATATACTAATGATAATATGACTTAATAGAGAGTTAAGATAGCCACAAGCTGACTATTCATAACCCGATGTACACTAATATTAAGGGCGTAGCATGCCCTCCTTCTTCAAAGAAGCATTGTCCTCAATGCTAATCAAGTTTGGACACTTTTGAATGAACTCCTCATCCTCCCATGTGGCATCTTCAATTAGAAAATATTTCCTTGTAATGAGGTAACTTGGAATTGTTGATGTCACCAGCTTCTTCATGCATGTCTGGAAAATTAACTTCAGCTCCAAGATGTGTCTTCCCTTTACCTCAAGCTCTTGATGGCGATGAATGTGTTCTTCCTTTGCCTGAACCTTTTGATGTGTCATAAAGGAAGAGGTGAGGAATAATATATGGTACCCTTGCATAGCTTGATTAGGAACTTCTTCTTCTTGAACTTCTTCTTCTGGTTGGTCTTTTGCTTCTTCTTCTTCTGGTTGGTCTTTTGCTTCTTCTTCTTCTATTGTTGCTTCTTCTACTTCTGCATATGCCTCTTCTTCTTCTTCTTCTTCTTCTTCTTTCGCTTCTTCTTCTTCTTCTTCTTCTTCTTCTTCTTCTTCTTCTTCTTCTCCTTCTTCTTCTTCTTCATTTGTATCTTCTTCTTCTTCTTCTTCTTCTTCATTTGTATCTTCTTCTTCTTCTTCTTCTTCTTCTGGTTCGTGGCTGCTTGAGACCTCCTTTCTTGGTTTATTCATAAAGTCGCTTAATAGGTTTAGTAGGTCCGACATATCTCCTTTTAGGTCACACATATGCATCTTAATTGAGGAAATGTCTTCCTTGACCTTATTGATTTCCTCATTATGAGTAAGATCCTTGATTGTTTCACCATCCTTATCAGGAGTCTTCCCCGTAGTGACAACATTCTTTTTACCCCTTGTTGCAGGCCCCGTCATGATGGAAACCACTAATGTTGAAATAAATAACACAAATGAAACTTAAATTCTCTCAAATTTTTACTCTAATCTCCTTTATTATGTCTTCAAAAACCCAATAAAAATTAGACTCCAATTCAACCAAATGTACGAGATATGTAGATTTCAAAAAAATAGTGTAGAAACCCTAATTCTGCAATAATTCGCTTAATTCTGCTCCAATTCTTCTAAAATATGGACTGTATCTTCTTCAATATGTTCTTCAAAAACCCTTTAAAAATTAAAAAAAAATTCGACAAATTCTGAAAGATATGCTCTTCCCAAAATCGCCTCCAAAATTGAAAAAACCCTTGCCTCTATGGTGCCAAGATCATGCTTTGATACCACTTGTTATGAAATAAATTGCACAAAATAAGAATATGATATGAAATATGCTGCAAATACTTGATAATAACTGAGAATAACAAGCCACTTCGAGGGGGAAAACCTCCAAATATCTCTAATGAGAACACACTTCACAACTTGATGATCAAATAAGATTCACAACCTCCTATATATACCTATTTATGCCAAGGATATCACCTAGGCCAACTTAGACACACCTATATAAGACTTAGGCCGACCTAAACAACTAAATAACAATATACTAATGATAATATGACTTAATAGAGAGTTAAGATAGCCACAAGCTGACTATTCATAACCCGATGTACACTAATATTAAGGGCGTAGCAATATCCACACTAGTTAGCCTTGTTTCCAAATAAATTGCAATGATAACAGTAGCCAACAAATGAATATAATTTCTTGTTCATCTTCTGACTTCTACATTCCATAACTTTATGTCCAATCATCTTGCATTCAAAACATTGATAAGAGAATGGTAAAGATCATTCAGTCTACTTTCACAATATTTTGACCTATGTCCAAATTTATTGTAAGAATAACAAACACCCTTAAAAGATAAGTACCTTTGAGCATTAGAAATCCTTTCGGTCTGTCCACCATTGCTTTGAGTCTTCATGTTAGGGGGTTGATTCGCCTCTGAACTTTTCCCTTCTTCAAATCCCAAACCACTTTTGTCCTTGGAGGGTGTCTGTCCTACAATCAGTTCATCCAACATTGTAGAGCTTGTTGCAAATTTATCATCATGTTTTCTATCCTTTTCCAATTTTTATTTTAGATTTTCCACTTCTTGTTCAAGCTTTGCATATTCATCCACCTTCCTTTGTATTTCAATTTTTTGATATTCTTCAATTTTTTTTTTTCTTCTAACTATTCTTTCAGTTTGATGATGTCCTCATCTTCTTTCTTTAATTGATTTTTGATTTCGTAGTAACTTTCTTTCAACTTATTAATGCACTCATGTGCTTCCTTTAGTTTAACCTTCAAATCTTCATTTTCTTCAATATTCTCAACAAAGATCTCTTCCGGAGGAATAAGAAATCTTTTATCTTCCACGTATTCTAATTTCAGGACCTTCCCCAAGTTGTTAGACTTCTTCAGAGGAACCAAGCTTTGATACCAATTGTTGATTTCCCAAAATATTGAGAGTGTGGGGGGGGTGAATTAGTATTCCCTTAAACCATTCAGCTGTAAACCATCCTATAATCAAATAATATATAACTGCAAATAGGAATGAAAACATTGAAAGGAACATGACACACAAAACACATCAACACCTGATTTTTACATGGAAAACCCAAAATGGGAAAAACCATAGTGAGGATTATCTCACAATATATTGTATCTGGATATAGTATATTATAGGGCTCACTTCTAGGACTCACTATCCTTAAAAGGCTCATATCCAGAGTACAAAATGATATGGTTTACTGCTAAGATACAAAATGGAAGGGATCACTACCAAAAGTATGAACTGATGGAATACACCTTCTGTGTGTTGAGTTTAGTTCCAATGAAGCTCTGAATATGAAGTAATGTACTGCTTAGTAGTAGCATAACAATTCATCTTTGATCCTTAACTTCTACCACTATACGCTGCTCATATTTGATAAATCATTTAAGTTCACACATTCACTTTGCATCCTCACACCTTCACACTCAACTCCAAAAGATATGACAATATATATACAACTATATTTCATACTTCAATTAGGTCGGCCTAAGTAGATGTAAACAAATCATCCAAAATAGCTTTTTTTAGGACCATACAAGATTTAAAACTTCTTTATTCCCAAGAAAAATGTGTAATAGACAATTTCAAGTTGGCATGGACCTGAAATAAATTAAACTAATATCTGCAAGGCATAATCAATCTTCTCAACACGTATCATGCATTAGGTTAGCCAAGAAGAGGACATAATCACAAAAAATACAATCCAATACACACTTCTCCAAGTAAACATCTTCTAGATCTGTCATTACTTAGTTTCTCTTCACATTAACATCAAGGAGACTAACTTTAGAACCACAACATCATAAAATCCTTCCCAAGAAAATGTAGTCTCCCACACTAGTATACTAAATGAAGAAATTATTGTAGTATACAAAGTTGAGCTTTGTTTATTGATAACTTCCTGTACACAAAAAAAAAAATCAAGCTATTGAATATAGCTGTAATGAGTCATAATAATATGTTTGAGAGAGTAGAATCACATCTCTTCTTGTATTGAATTTCAGACCCAAAAACAACCGTACTAAACCATAACAATATCAACAAAGACCACTTAACCAAACCTTTGATATATCAACTTCCAGTATAGATGGTATTGTACACTAAATATGCTTCCTACAATGTTGACATAAATGAAAATAATGAAACAACCAAATCAACCTATGTAGGTACACTTCATGCTCATGTTAAAACTTCCTACAATAGTCTCTAAGGAGGGTCTTTTCTTTGATATAGAAAGAGTGGAGGTCATCTTGTCTATTCCCCTCCTTAACCATAAGAAATATCTACAAAGATTCTTGGATAGAATTAATTCACAAGGACGTTCACTCCCAACCTTGTTGCATTTGGTGAAACCCCTTACCTCCATGTTAAAAAGAACATTGTGTTCAGTTGGAAAAAGGAAGGGAAGGCTAGTTTTGATGCCATTAAGCAATCAATTTCTTGGGTAGAATTAATGCACAAGGAGGCCCATTCCCAACCTTGTTCTATTTGGTAAAACCCCTCACCTCCATGTTAAAAAGAACATTGTGTTCAGTTGGAAAAAGGAAGGGAAGGCTAGTTTTGATGTCATTAAGCAATAAATTTCTTAAGCTCCTACGTTTCCAACCTTAACTATGACAAATACTTATTCTCTACACCTTTGATGGAGAATCAAAAAAATCAACTATCCTAACCTAGTTGAACAATGATGATTTGGAAATATCCCATTGCCTTTTTTAGTGAAGGACTTAAGGATTATGAGATAAAGTATGGTTTCCTAGAGAAATAGGTCCTTGCCATTATCAAAACACTAAATAATTTTAGGAAAATTCTATCTAATAACAATATCAACTTGATGGTTTTTCATGCAAGTGTCAAGTACTTTCTCTTGAGCAGGGAAATTAGTGAGAAAAGATTTGGGTGGATGACTAGAGTCATGGACTATGATATGGACATCAAAATCACCAAGCTCATGAGGGGAAAATGTATAATTGAGTGACTTACATCAAATTTTGAGGCTTAAAAAGAGGCCATCCTTTTGATACAATTCTACTAACTGGGTAATGTTGATATTCAAAGAAGCAAGATATATGATATATCTACCTTTTTACAAGTAAGTAGGTACCCTCTAGGTCTATATAGGGTGAAGAGAATATATCTCAAATTATAGTCTATCCCCTTTGTCTTGGTGGATGCCATATTGTTGAAAATAGATATGAATGGAGTGTTGTTGAGCTATGTGAGGCTAGATTAGGTTAACAAAGTGCTAGAATAATTTCATGATGGCCCACTAGGTGGTAATTTCTCTCCAAGGACCATTATTTCTAAGATAATGAGGGTTGGCTATTATTGGATAATTTTTTGAATGATTCTCATAGATGGGAAAGGAATTGCAAGAAATGAGCTTTATTTTCTAGAAAGAAAAGGTTAGTTTCCCTCCCCCTTCATCCCATTCAAATAGATTAGCCTTTTTCTCGAATAGGGTTTAGAATTCATTGGAATGATCAACCCACCATCCAATGTTGGGAATAAATGGGTGCTAATAACTATACATTACTTCACAAGGTGGATAGAGCTAGTTACACTCAAAGAAGCTATTGAGGCTTCAATCATTGACTTTCTAAAAGGGATTATGACAAAATTTGGTTTCCCCTCCACCATTACCTTTGATAATATTAGGGCCTTCACAATAACTCAAATCAGTGAATAGGTATTCAAGCATGGTGTGTATTTGAAAACCTCATCAAATTATATCCTCATGGAAATGGCTTAGCTAAGTACACCAACAAGAACCTAATCAAAATGATTAAGAGGTTAATTAAGGATAATCATAGATCTTGTTACGCTAAGCTCAAGACTGCCCTTTGGTATGATAGTATCACTCCAAAGAGGGATATTGGTGACTCTCCTTTTATTATAGCTTATGGGAGGGAAGAAAGGCTTCCATTATCACTTGAATTTACCTTTCTAAATTAGCATAACAACTAGAAATGCTAGAAAATGATGCAATGATAGTAAGGTTGGATTAGAAAATAGAGTTGGAAGAAACCAAAAATAGATGAATTCCTACCCTTGAGACTCACCAATCATAGGTCAAGAGGAAATTTCACAAGAAGGTTATCATCATAATGTTCAAGGAGGGAGACTTGGTGGTGAGGTGGGATACAGATAGAGCCAAGGTTAGAAGGAATACAAAGTTTGATACTATCTGGAGTGGTCCATACATCATAACTAGCTATAAAGAGGCTAATGCATTTTATATTTTTAAGATGGATTGAGAGGGCTTTCCATGCTAATCAATGAGATACACCTCAAACCCTCTTTTTGAGGTTGTTCTAAAATCATGTACATATTTGATTAGTTATTTTTGTAGCCTTGCAATAAGTGTTATTAGATACTCTACATTATCACTAGGAAAATTTATGATGTAGGTTATTTTTATTTCCTCCAAGTGAAAAATGTGCATGCTATTGTCATATTTTAGTTGTGTTTTGAGGTATTTTTTTCAGTTGTTATAAGGCCCTTGTGACCTTGTGCTCAATGGACTAGTAAGGCTATTGGATCCAAATGTTTAGCAAGAAAACACCCCCTAAGAGGTCACAAAAATATTGGCATTTCATGCCCCCCCCCTTGATTTCCCATCAATTATAATTGATCCAAGAGATCCTACAAGGGCCATCTTGTATAAATTATACCTTTTTTTTTGCATAAACCCCTTTTTCATGATTTGGTCAAATACCCAAGTTGAGAAGACCTAAAGAAATTATGTGTGAAAGTTGTCAAAGTTTTAGATTTTTATGGGTATCCATGTCATCATTGCTTTCTTATCGGCCCAAAATCGCTATCTTGAACCTTGGAAAATTCCTAAGTGTTTTAATTTTTGTCCTTTTGGGCTATTGATATTTCCCCTACCTTTTTTCCATTTTCTCACTTTTCTATCATCTTTTCAATCCCCAAAGTCTGAAATGTAAATATTGTGCCATTAGAATTTCATATATTCTCATCCCCTCATACCATTTTTTCTACCTCCCAAGGTATTCTAGATACTAAAATCTTGAAATTAATCCCATCAGACTTTCAATATTTCCATTCCCAACATGTTACCACTTATATCCTTAATTCCCTAAAAACTTGATTCTCCTTTGATGACATCATGTTGATGTCATCAATCCTTTCATAGTTTCAAAGGTTCTCTTCCCTTTATCATTGGTAAGGATTACAATGAATTCCTAAATCCTAATGTTTGACAACTCAGTGCCTTGTCGAGGCATCAAAGATGGATGTGCTCACACCCCAAATTTGATCAATATGTGATCTAGCGGAGATATAATGGCTTGAACGTTTGACAAGACAAGAGTGATAGAGTTTTTTTCTAGACACCAAAGGTTTCAATTCCTCCCTCTCATGGTATGAAAGTAATGCCAAGCCTAATACTCTATTTAGAGTTTTCAACATGACAAAAAATCACAATTAATGCTCACCACTTCAACATATTTTGGTATAAATCCAAGGGAAAGACAATTACCATGCCCTATTCAATGTTGTGGACATCATTTTTTAAGGGCTTCATCCCTAAGTCACAAGTTTCAATATATTTCATCGATGATCTTCACATTCCTTGCATACAAATCAATGAATCATTAATTCCTAGGCAAAAAAGGGGTCTTGAGAATGTTCTCTCACATCTCCAATTTTCCCAAATTAGATTTATAGAGGATATTTGTCGATAGTGCATTGATGGGGTTTGCAACTAAGTTTTCTTATATTCTCCAAATTTCTCCACTCCCTTTAGGGATATACTCAATTTTGAATTCATTTGGAAGAATTTTCTTCTAGGTTCTTTCTCATATCAGACCAAAGACTTGTAGTTTATTCATGTGTTTGTAATTGTAATTGGCTTTATGCATTTCAATCAATGGAAATTGTATTTTCACCTCTTCTCACTTTTAACATACTATGTAAATATCCTTACCTCCATGCTTGAATGAATGTTTACTAATTTTTGGATATGTATGTTGTGTGAAACTTGTTTGTAGGAGATATTGTGGATCTCTTCCTCCCTCTTAGTGCTTGTCAAATTTATTACCTTCATATTTGTCTATAGGAGAATAAAATAGAGACCTATGTGAGTCCTTATGGCAAGAATTTTTTGATTCCTTGTGTTTTTGTGATTAGGAGGAACTCATCTAAATCTTGGTGTACCACCTTTTCCATTTTTTCACTTCTTCTCCCTTTTTCTCCTTGCAAAGCTAGTAGAATATGATATATTGAGTTGGATCAACACCCTGCATCTATATTTAAATATTATATATTTTAATAGTCTCAGTGGCCTTCTTCTCTTTGGGCTTTGTGAGACCCAGGGTGGGTAATCCCATATATACTCATAATATTTCATGCTTGGTCATGAGTATTTCTTCACATAGATGCACAATTTCATGAAAATCACCTTATCAAAAGCTCAAAAAACCTTAGATAGAAGTGTTACTTATTTTCAAGGAGTGCACCTTCATACTTAGAGTTGGGACATTGTGATTTAAAGTATTTTGAATCATTCTTCATCTTGAATCCTAGGCCCAATTCAATATTGGCTCAACTAGCTATAAGATAAACTAACAAGATAATCATTGCTTTATCTAAGGAAGAAAATGAGTTACAATTGGTAATCAATCAGTAATACACTTTTGAATGAAGCTCAAAAATTAGTGGACCATTAGAGTGTCACTTTGTAACATCAAACTCACTGTGTTTATAGAATATCACTTCCTTACTAAATCCTATATTCTTTTCTCACAAACTAATGAGCTCATTTCAGCATTTAATCAATTCATTGAACTGAAGCATAAGACAAATTCATACATTCTATGCAAATGAAAAAAGACAAATGAAGCTGTCATTAACAATCTTCATTCATAACTTGGAAGAAAATACATGGGAGAGCAATATTCTAAAACTAAAATTCTTCTTCATTTCTAGTATTTCTTTGTAAAACATATTTAAGATTCATACACAGTATAACTTTCATCTTAGACTTGCTTCTGATATATCTACTAGAGTATCTATTTGCATTCTATTATGCTATTAGAGTATAGTATCTACTGTGACCATGTCTAGACTCAAAATTTTGAACTCTCTTCTTTTTCAACCATGAAATCCCCTTTATATAAACATGGGAGCAACAAGCACCCGACTGAATTACAATTTCAATTTCATTTGAGTTCATTTCAAAAACCTAATTCTAACTAACTCCTCGAAGGACTCCCTAGGCGGTTTCATACGTAATTATTTTAGAACAGGGGAGGCAAAAAACATGTACATGATATTAGATGTCATTGTCACAACATTCGTTGTTTGGAACAAAAATATTCGATTCATATCATCTGGAAGACCATCCACATCAACATAAGAAAACAAAAAGACAACGATAGACATATGAGAAAAATACCTCTTGTGCAATGGTAATTGTCACCAAAAAACTAAAATAGGAGGTGACCCTATTCAATCATTAAGCATCTAAAAATGCCGACCGGCTCCTTGTCTCGATGCAATTGGAGGTATTACCAACATGTCATCATTAGAACTCCCATATGGCACTAGGAATGCAAGAAGTCATGCATAGTCAAGTCGGTGATAAAGCTACCAACATCGAAGGTGAGTCCAAAAGCATGATAGAAGAATTGTGCTTACCCAAGCATGCCCTGTGACTCTTCTCCTTCTTCCTGGCCTTCTTCACTGGCAATGCCAGTTCCTTGCCTTTGTATTCGACCACTTCCCTGAGAAGGGTCCTATTGCTCAAGCAATATGTACTCTACACAATTGACTTCTTCTTATGGCCCCTAGCCCTCCTTTTACCCTTTGAAACCTCAAGAGAAACCATGGCTTCCTGTTGAACTATGTCCTCACGACATTCAAACATACTTAATCGGCTAGACCTTCTAACAGGTGGAAATGATGCACTAGCTTTTCCCATTTTATCTAGAGCTAGCAGAGAGATAATTAAAAAGTTTCTTGACTTAAGACCCACAAAAGAAGCACCCCAATTCCAACAATTACATATAACTCTAGCAACAAAAATCCCAAATATACCAGAGAACTTAATCTCATACCAATTTTCTCAAGATGAAAACATTGAAACTCTGCTTAGGAAACCTTAATCGCCTCTACCACACACACCTTACTTCTTCTGTAGACTGAAAAGATAGTGTGAATAAACAACAATCAACCTGCATTTAAATAGAAAATTCGAGCATGCAAAATTAATGATTCAGAATTCCTATGCGAGCGAATTGGAAACTTATCAGCTTGGCTCTGCATCTGGACCATTCATCTTAGAGTAGTTAAAACTTCATCTAAGGTGGCCATGAGTATTTTTTTTACCATTATCAACTTGCTCCTTGAAAACAATGAGTCTATTTTAAATGATGGCACGTTTCATTTTAACCTTGATTAATCATAGTTGATCTGACAATTAGCATGTATCACCAACCTAATTCGTGCTTCTCATTAATATTGATGAAGTACACAGGACCAATTTTTTAGAGAGAAACTTTCTTTAAATGCTTCATCGCTGATCCTCCATAAAATTTAGGGTGCAATTTAGTGATGAAATTACTCATACGATGATTTTCAGTCCATCAGATCATCTTGCTTTAAGGCTTTATCAACTCTTCTCCAGCTTTCTCGTTGCTTTCCTTTCTGATTCATGTGAAATCTCCAGGATCATGCCATGTTTCCTTTTTCATTTATGGTCATCTCTCATCACCGATCTACTTTATCTTCACTTGGCTCCATCAACGATGTAAACATCCCGGTGATGGTCTCTAGCCCTTGGTTGGTGTGGCTTGACACTTGGTCACATTCATCCCTTCATTGTGCATCACTAATTCAAACCTTGCTCTTAAGACTCTATCTATGACGGAAGATGTTGTGTTAGCACTAGATTTGAACACGTACATCCTGCATAAAAAATCACAAAAGACATCATTCATAGGATCATATCACATTAGCAAGAGAAAAACCCTTTAGAGGACATCCATCACTTATCTCTAATTTAGAACCCAAGTTCTAAATCAAATCTGCTATGAGCGATGAAGTTATTACATAAGGCCTTTGTTCATCGCTAATTCTCCTTTTATATTTTGCAAGAAATTAGCAATGAGAAGATTTACAACTTTTGTAATGTCCATCACGTATCACTGATGTGAGACTTTACATTCAAAACATATCTGTGATCAAGCGATATATAGGAAATCTCATTCATTGCTATTCCAAGTTTATCTTTTTTATGGCCATCTGTGATGAGCATTAAGAACATAAAGATAGAAGTATCGCTCATCGCTATTACAATTTTGAAGGCTCAAAATCCATTAGCAATGAGCGATATCAAATGGAAAACATCAATTCATCACTCATTGCTAATTCAAAGTGTGAATCAATGAATAAATCAGCAATGAGCGATACAACTACAAAGGCCATCGAGAAATAAGTGGAGACTTTCTAAGCACGTGATCATTAGTTGTTTTAAAAGAGGGGACTTCCCTACAAAAACATGGGAATAGTAAGCTTAAGACTTATAAATCATGCAATACAATGGATGTAGAAGTTAGGCAATTCAAACCTAGACATGAGAAAGGTTAGTCACATGATGATATTTTATGTGTGTGAAAGGATTCCTTGTGACTGACAACATGCAATATTAGCAAACAACAAAATAGAACACCAAGAAATTAAAACGAACAAAACCCTAAACCTTATATAAGAACCCTACAATAGATGTAACAAAGATTTTTTTTTAGGTAAAATTTCTTAGGGCTTTAACATGAGCACGCTAGAATTTTGCAAAATTTGAAAGTGCCATCAGTGTCATTATAATGTTGAACTAGCTTCAACAAGGTGCAATTTCATTTAACAACAATGATCATCTATCACTTAATCAATTTAATTTTAGAATCCATTTTGAGCACTTGTGTTCAAGCATGGGAATCCTATGATGAAAACCCTAGTGATTTCAAAGTATGATCTAATATAAAGGTCATATTTAAGCTTCATTGGATGTAGACTCCTACCACATTGCATTGATTTCATTTTGTGTTGATGTTGGTATGAATTGATGTTGTAGTCATTGATATTGTAAAACTATTTGAATGTAATAAAACCATTATTTAATCAAGAGTTATTTATGTCATTTTTTTGAAATGTAATGATATTTTTGATACATAAATGATAAAATTAATATGAGTTGTTTTAAATTTGAGTGAATTCTAGAGATGATAGTATTGTTATTCAAATAATTTTTTGTGGAAGGCTAAGAATTAGAATTTGCATTATTATTTTTGTGTGGGTGTTACATCCCATTTTTGAGCCCTCTAGATCTACATTTTGATTATGATCCTAAAAAGTTAAATTGTGAACAATTAGAATATGTTGGTGAATCAATTTTATATAAGTTGATATAGTTTAAATTGATGTTCATATGAAATTGAATTTCATAGAGATGAAAAATATTGTTGTACATTATATTTTAATTATTTATGTTGATGTTATCAAACTAACTACCTCGTTGGTTTGATGAGGTAGGTGAAAGAACATTTAAATTTCCCCTCGAAGATGAGGAGGGAGAGTATCACCATAGATAGGGAGATAGATCTGGGAAGAGAACGAAGCCATGATGAGATTGATAACACACACACACAATACATAATATGGTTGCATTATATTTGAACGATTGCTTTGAGCTGATTGAATTTTGTGCTTGAGTTAGATGTCATTAGAGTTTTTTTATCATACAAAACTTTATGAACTACTCTTCTTTCCTAATTATTAGATGTGTTCATTTTATTGTCTAATTGTTATTTCAAAAGGTTAAATATAGTTGTTGACCAAGAACTTATCTCATTCTATTCATTAAAGAAAATATTTATATGTTAGTATAAAATACACACATGCATCCTTTCTTTATAATTACTCTATTTTATTGATATATTTAACTCAAAGAATTTGTTTTAGAGAAATAAATTTTGATGAATTTTATGATGTTTATGATTTATATGTGTATATATATATTTCATACTTATATGTAGGAGCTGAAAATTTTCTCACACACCCTAGGATCATCTGCAAAATAAAAGATAACCTTCCACAAGAGAGTATGACAAGATAATAGATTGATTGATATAGACTTGAGCCTAGGTCGTTAATTTTTTAGAGGTCATGTAAATAGGTGAAAGTGGATAGAAATAGTGGGAGAGAATGATGACAAAATAAATAGAGATTTTGATATTAAAAATAGAGAAAAAATATAGGGATTTCTTTACATATAACAAAAAAACTTTCTAATTCTCTAGATAACACAAAGAATAAGAGAAAATCATCCTAATACTTGTAACCCTAAGTCTCAAGGTGTCAAATGACTTCTCAAAAAAATTATTATAGATAAAAATGACTTAGGGATTTAATAACATCAAATCTTACTTGGAATACCCAATACATTAGTTACAAGATTTATTAAAGCTAACAAGGAATATTGTCCCAAATGACCAATAATGTCCTTCCTTGCTTTTATTTAAAGAAAAAAAAACTTTATTCGAAGTGGAGAACAAAGGGTCCACCATGAATTCAACAAATATCCAAAGAAGATGCTTCTTGTGCTATAGGAATAGGATCAAAAATTTCTTTTGATATGTTAGTTTCTTCAAAAATATCTTATTCTTGAAAAGGTCTCCATAATTCTCTTAGCTAGAAATAATGTTGGAGATTCTATTTTTGTGCCAGATCTGTTATGAAGTAAGTTGATAAAAAATATGACTCGTCACTTAGCTTATAGTTAATTATTATAATTTTAGTGTAGGAAAATGTATCCCTCTACATTTCACACTTGTTTGGGCCCTCCTTGCCAAGATTGGCTTCTTTATTCCTTATTTGGTCCTATTTTGCATCCACAAGCCTTAATTAATGCATCATTCTGAGGATAATCCTAACACATATGTAATAACCAATCAAAATTCAATGGTTTTGGATTGTATGGCCCAAATTTAGTGATATGGGACTCATACTCCACCTTAGGCATATGGGTCCCACATAAGTTTTGGGGCATGGTCTTGAATTTAGCATTAAACATAACATTTCTTGAAATTTGTGTCCCAAGCCTAGCCTACTAGGACTCATACCCCCCAACTGGCATATGAGTCCTGCTTGGCTTGGACCTAATTTTGAATTCAATTCTTGGTGAGATTTTATTCTCCTAGATCTGATGTTAGCTTGTAGTGTTGTAATTTTGAAAAATTTGGCATAAACAAGTATAAATACAAGGTTATTTCACATATTTTCTACTAACATATCCTATAACTTCATAAGCAATCAAGAGCACTTACACAAGAGTTCACAAGAGCATTCAAGAGTGTTTATCCAAAATTCAGGCATCATTCAAGATCAAGCATCATCATGTCAAAGTCATCATGCATCATGTTTTTTGAGCTAACATTTGTGATATAGGTAACTCCTTGAAGTTCAAGCAAACATTTGTTGGTATGGGTGGTGTTTAATTACACACTGTGCTTTTACTTAGGTAATATTTTAATTCCCTGAGTTATAATTGTCATCCTTATCTTTTTGAGCTATCTTGTTGCTCAAGATAAGATTAGGGTTATGCATACATTGCTTTTATAAAGCAAATCATCTCATGTAATTATAAAATTCCTAAATAATATTATTTGCACATCTTCATGCCAAAAAATCTTGATTTTTTTTATTTTCTCTTTTGTGGAAGGTTTTCTGGTTTGCATGTCGATCTGGTTTCTAACTTGCTGTGGTATCGAGCCTTGATTTAGCCTTCTCGGTTTTGGAAAATCGATGCTGATACATTTAGGGTTCCTCGAGGGTTTCATGCCTTGGGTTCATTGATGCAACATTTTGGATCCAGATCGGGCATCTCCATTGGATTCAAAGTGCTGGAAAAATTCAGGATTGAATTTTGTTTTGTAGATTTTGGTCATCATTCTCTAGATTTGTGAGGGTTTCAAGCTCAGAGAATTTTTGCAAGCTCTTGGGGTAGATGATTTTTCAGAGTAGTTTGGGCACAAATGGAGGTCACCATTGCATTACATATTGGCTCAGGTCACCTTTTGTTTTGTTGATTTTGGATAAGTTGGTGGAAAGGCAAAACAATTTGCCGAGGCGTCACAGGAGCTTTCCCAACATGCTCCCCAAGGCACATTTTTCAAAAAATAAAAATAAAAATAAAAAATGTTTTTGAAAAAAACTACGCCTCTTGTTTAAAGGGAAAGCATCACCATTGACCATTGGTGGCCCTTGAGATGCCTTTCGGCCCGACAGCGCCACCCAAAGCACCACCAAAATCGTCGATCCGGATCTAGCCCTGTGAGCTCCATTCACACCACCAGCAGTCATATAGGATTGGGCACTATGCACCCAACACAGGCCAACCCCATTCCTCGTAGTGGTCATATATGGATGACTGGGAACCGTGACCCCGACTTGCTAACCCGCACTTAGTTTGCGTCTGGACCAAAACTATTTTTAAGCCTAGGGCCTACAAACATATTGGCCTTCCCTAGAGCAACTTTTGCCTTATGATATTTTTCTAAGCGAGATACCGTGGAAAATTTGATTCCAATCGATCAATAATTGAAGGTGGTTTCCATATTTTTGTCTAATTTTATTTTTGCGGTCCTTGAACTCAAATGTTGTTGTTTTCATTCCGGAGGGCATATATTTTGACTTAGTGATCCTTTTTTTTCCATTCTTGTGGCGTTGAAAAGCTAGTTCAATCCTCTACATAGATCCAAGGTCCATTTTTATTAGGGAGGTCATTGTGAACTTTGGTTTGTGCATGCACTCATTCTTATTTTCTTGCACTAGGTTTACAATTTCTCTTTAGTTTATGCATGTTTTGCATTCTCTCCTTTTGCAATCATTATGTATTGTAATAAATGAACTAATATAAAGTTCCATCAGGGGTGTTTCTTACATAATAATTTGATTAGAGTCTAGATGCACTTTGATCTCCATCTTGTTATTGATGACAACTTGCATGGGTTGTATCTAGTTTCTTAGTTTCTTTTGGGCACATATTGCTTATAGCTTGACACATCAAATTCACATCGGTTCACACTTTATATTGAGAGCCTATGGTTATTGATCCACATTGGGTCACATCTGGGTTTGAGGGCCACTAAATTTGTGGTTAATGTTCTATTGTCTTCATGGTACTTGCTCCCATGGATCAGTTTTAGTCACAATTTGGCATTGGCATTGAGATACACGACTTACATATTCTGTCATCATATCATTCCCTCTTATGGGGTGTATTATTTTATCTACTGTTGCTTCACAGATTCTAGGGTTGTTCTAGTTTGTGAGTTTTCTAGTGTTTTGTGGCATCACGTCTACTGTTGTATTATTATGATTCTATTATTGTTTCTTGTAAATAAAGGTATCTTTCCTTGCTTGTCATATTCTGGTTCTAGTGTTCTTCCGGTGCTTCTTTTGCAACATGTCATCTCTCATTGAGGGGTTTGTCCTCGTTTTCCTTCTCTACCTCATTATTGTATTTGTACATGGGTTTGATCGAGGGCCTTGTTGGCAAGGACCCATTCATGCTTTACCTCTTGTATTCATCTTGGTTTTAGGTGCATGCTTTTAGTCTCTAAGTTGCACTTGTGGGGGATATTAGTGTAATTAATTATTTAATTACACTTATAAGTTACTTAGGTAATATTTTAATTCCTAGGTTATAATTGTCATCCTTATAGATTGTTAACCTATCTTGCTTCTCAAGATAAGATTAGGGTTATGCATACATTTATTTTATAAAGAAAATCATCTCATGTAATTATAGAATTCCTGAATAATATTATTTGCGCATCTTCATGCAAAGCTCTTGCTTTTTTCTGATTTTCTCTTTCGTGGAAGGTTTTTCTGGTTTGCATGTTTGATCTTATTTTCTAACACATTCAAGTCAAGATCTATAACATATAATAAAGAGTCGAGATCTATATTCATGCTAGTCATTACATACAAGTTTATAGCCTTTTGTTCAAGGGTTTTGTGAGTTGCAACATAACATATTTGTTCATTCATCATTCCTTCTTTCTATTTCATTTCATTTCGAGGTTTGATTACCAAAATAGGGTTTGACCAATGAAAATTGCTATCCACTAACAATTTTTTTTTCCCTCTCTTTGATATGTGATTTTCAAATTTAGGTTGGTGATCCATTAATGAACAAGATTCGAGAAAGTTGTCAAGTTGTCAAGTTTTTCATCAACATTGCAAGATCACGGAAAGTCACCTACAAGTTGTAATTTAGTGTTTCAAAATCAAAGATTTGACAGGAGAGAAGCTATAGGAGAACATCAGAGTTTCCATTCAACCCTAATACTAGGAATAAATCACCACTTGTGGCATATGAGTCCCAGTATACCTATTTTCAAGCATTTTTTGTAGATCCTAGTTTAGCAGTTCCATATTCTAGTTTCGGCTTGAAACCCTAAATTGGGACTAAATCACCACTATTGGCATATGAGTCCCAATGTGCATCAAAAATTAGTATTTCCAGCATCTTAGACCTCCATTCAAGCCTCTTCAATTTCTAGGTACACCTCTGTCCTTTCTCAGTGCATTCTTCTGATTATCAATTTCATATCTTGAGTGCCATTATTAGGTTTTTATATCATTGCATTTCTTTCTTTCCAAGCCCTTGCTTGGTGGTGAGCCCCCTTTTAGTATTTAATCACACTCTAGAACATCTTATTGCATATCTCTTTACCTCATTACATCTATAGATTGAGATCTCTAAGGTTTTTTTGAGTGAAACTTGAGGGAAATAGGCGGAAAGGTCCTAAACCCTAGCTCTATCTTCCAAAAAGATTAGAACGCCCCTATTTTTCTAGGTTTCATTTTGGTGAACCTAACATTTAGAACACCCTCATTTCTAATTTGGAGTGCATCATAGTCCTATACTTAGCTTGCATTAACTTTTCATTAGGTCTTGCATTAGTTAATTTGCATTCTAGGGTTTCATAGTCTTCCATTAGTGAAAGTGCATATAGGTTGAATTTTTGCCTCTTGCATCATTGAAATTCACTTGAAATATGTAATTACACTTAGTCTAGACAACAATCAAACCAAAAAAAATTACATTCACTTAGAATTTTCTGAAATTAATGTCAAAACCCTAATCTGGGACTCATACACCCCTTTGGGTGATTTAGTCCCAGTGCAAGTTGTTTTACCTGATTTCTGGGTATTCTGTATGGACTTTTTTGCAACATTTGAATCCTGGAAAAACCTTGACTAGGACTCAGACACCCCTCTAGGTGATTTAGTCATGTTTCAGATCTTAAACTATATTTTATAGTATTAAAAACTCTGTTTATGTGCTTCAGTTTGTTGTTATTATATTTTTTCTTCAGTTTGCAAGGATTTTGTTTCATTCATTTCATTGTAGCTACCTTAATTACATATCATTTATCTTGTGTTCATTGTATCTTTCATTTCCATGATTGTCCCTTGTATGATCTTTACAACTTGGTGTCCTCTTGCTAATACTATAGTGAGACGAAGTTCGAGACTCATGTCATCCCACGATAGCACAATCATCGTGGATCTTAGGTTATCTAGCTCTTTTAATTCTAGTGTTGACACTAGTTCACTAGGTATGGACCATACCCTTAACAACTCTTTTCCTTCAAGTAGTGTGACAAGTGTTGAAACAATGGTTGCTAGTATTCTGAAAGAAAACATAATCCAAACCCATGAAGACTTAGCAAACCTACAAAATCAACTAAGTATTGAAAACATTTCCACCACTGCTATTCCTACCATAGATAACATACATCACATGATTGAAAGTGAAGAAGGAGTTGAACTTATGAATAACCTAGCTCATATTTTTGGAAAACATCTTACCTCAACAACTAGCTATGCTTTACCTTCAAACAATGTCCAAAGTCAAGGAGGAACTCAAATTCCTCCTCCCACAACCATTGCTTCTATTCCTACCTATACCAACCCTCAAGTTACTATTAGAAAATGGTAAAGGAATAACAATAATGGAAGCTTTAACAAATTACTGTAAACCACCTTATGCTATGTAAACCATATGGAGATTTAAATAACTATAAGCAATGAAAATGCAAAGATCAGAAAGCACAACACAACAAAATGTTTAATGTGGAGAAACAGTTTTGAGAAAAAACTCCACTAGAAAAGAGATGAATAGTTGTATTAACAATAATGGTGTTTCACAATACAATCACTCTAACTCCTCTTCAATTCAGCAACATCAATGTACCTGTAAAACCTCTCATAGTGTCTCCATCTCAACCCCTCAATATGTAGACTCATGGGGGCTCAAAATACCACCATAAAACATCACCATGGGTCAAAACAAGGTTCAAAAATACCATGGTAAAAATCCATTCAACCCCTTACATGCTAAACATGGTCTCTTACATGACATTACACCTTCTTACAAGATGTCATAAGAATCCCTATAAAATAGGATATGCTCTTACATCTGTCATAAATCATCAATAGCTATGCAAAGATTCTCTTATGTGTGTCATACATGGTTCTCACGTCCAAAATGATATCCCCCACTTTTAGCCCTTACAGTTGTCATACATTCCATCATAACATCCTTAAAAATAGGCTTTCCATGTAATACCACTAAGTGGGAATATTTTGACAACTAATAACATAATTTTCAAGGCACCGAAATGTGGCAAAAGTGCCAACTCAAAATCTCATGCCCCTTTTGATGGAGCACAAATATCTAATAACAAAAAATATATTTATCCATGGGAAAATGTAAAATAATAATAAATAAATTAGGAATTGCCAAGGTTGAGACACCTTAATTCCCAACATTCTCCCACTTTTTGAATACCTTGCAAGAGCTAGGTGAATCACACCATCATGGAATCAACTAGGTACAAGTAACAAGGCCCATGGCCTTCTTGCAGTAAGTAAATTTCTCTGTGCTCATAGGTTTGGTAAGAACATCTGTAACATTCTCTTGTGTGTGAATCTTCTTCAACTCAATCTAACCATTAGCAACCATTTCTTGAACAAAATAATATTGTATATCCACATGCTTTTTCCGAGCATGATACATAGGATTCTTGGCTAAATGAATTGCACTCTGGCTATAACAACCAATTTGAACTATCCTGCAATCGAAACCAATACCTACACACAATCTTTGTAACCATACTACCTCCTTAGAAACATGGGTGGCATTCATATACTCCACTTCAGTAGTAGATAAAGCAATCGTAGGTTGCCTTTTACTCATCCAACTCAATTCTCCTCCAAATAGAGTAAACACATAGCCACTAGTGGACCTTCGACTATCCAAGTCACCTGCCCAATCTTCACCAACAAATACTTGTATGTCTAATTACTTTACCACATTATAAATACCATGATAAAGCAAACAATAATCAAAAGTACCTCACAAATATCTAAATACCCTCTTAACAAAATTCCAATGCTCTTTACCCAAGTTAGAAATAAATCTGCTTAGAACTCCCACTGCTTGGGCTATATCTGGTCTAGTGCAAACCATTTCATACATCAAACTACAAATGACACTGGTATAAGGAACCTTAGTCATATCCTCAAAATCATTATCAGTATTAGGACACATATCTAAGCTCAACTTAGTACCAACTAGAAATGGAATACAAACTGGCTTATAGTTATGCATATTAAACCTCTGCAAAATGGTATCAACATACTTATTTTGATTCAAGCAAAGCTTTCTATTACCACAATCTCTTTTTATTTCCATTACAAGAATGTATTTATTATCCCCCAAGTCCTTCATATCAAAAGTAGTAGAAAGTTATTTCTTGAGTTCACCAATCATTACCTTGCTGTTACCAATATACATGTCATCAATATACAAAATAATAATTATAATATGATCATAAATAACCTTAATATATACACAATAATCCTCTTCACTCCTAAGAAATCCCAAATTCAATGCAAAAGCATCAAACTTCTGATACCATATTCTAGGTGACTATTTTAAACCATACAAAGATATTTTTAACCTGTAAACCAATTTTTCTTTTCTCTTCACAACAAAACTGTTTGGCTATCAAATATAAATCTCCTCCTCTAGATCCCCATGCAAAAAATCATTTTTAACATCCATTTTCTCTATCTCAAAATCACAAGCAACAACAATAGATAACAAGAATCTAATAGAAGCTAATTTAGCGACATGAGAGGAAATTTCACCAAAATCAACTCCCTCTCTCTGGGAGTAGCCCTTAGCCACTAATATGGCCTTATACCTTTCCAAGTGACCATCTACTCCAAATTTATTTTCAAATACCTATTCACATCCGATGGGATTTCTTCCTTTGGGAAAATCAACAAGATCCCAGGTGTTACAGTTTTCCAATGCCATCATCTCCTCTTGCATAGCTTGTAACCAAGACTCATTATCCTCTAAAGAGAGAGCCTCCCTGTAAGATCTAGTTTCATCGTTAGCAATTAATAAAGAAAATATACAATGGAAATCAGGTGAGCTATACCTGTCAACTGGATTCCATTGTCTTGTGGATCTTTTGAGAATATGAGTATGAGTCTCTTGCTATTCTTGAACTTGCTCAGGCTCTTCCTGATTTTCTTCCTCATGTTCTTCAGTTTGATTAGTAACTTCATCTGATACCTCACCTTCTTCCTCCTCATCCTCAATTCCAACTCTTTGTTCTTCCTAAGGTGCATCTTCTTGCTAAATTTCAAAATGCACTCTCTTCTCCTTACCTTTTTCCTTTGGTTGTTCAGGATCAAAAATAACACTAAGCTCCCTGAAAATCACATCTCTAGAAAATATATTTTTCTTGGTTAGAGGATTCCTTAACTTATAACCTTTTACATTATCACCATATTCAATGAAAATGTACTTTTCAACTTTTGGATCCAACTTAGTCCATTTTTCTTTAGGCACATGAACATAAGCCTCATAGCCAAATACCCTTAAATGTGAAACAAAAGGTTTCTTACCTATCCAAATTTCATAAGGTGTTGTTTCAAGAGCCTTACAAGGAGATCTATTCAACAAGTAACAAGAAGTACTTACAACTTCTGCCAAAAAGCATCTGTTAAGCCGTGAACTACTTAGCATACTTCTAGCTCTTTCCATAATTTTCCAATTCATCCTTTCTACCACTCCATTCTGTTGAGGAGTGTAAGGAGTAATTTTTTGTCTAACAATTCCTGCATGCTTACAAAATTCATCAAATTCCTTAGAACAATATTCTCCTCAAACCTCAAAATCTTAATATTACAATCCATTTTCTATCAACTAAGGCTTTAAATTATTTAAACTTAGTGAAAAATTCATATTTATGCCTCATAAAATATAACTAGGTATATCTTGTAACATCATTAATGAAGGAGACAAAATATCTAGATTTTCCAATTGATTCCACGTCCACAAGACCAAAAACATCTGAATGAATTAATTCCAATTTATTCTTAGATTTAGTACTTCTGAAGGAAATGATTTTCGATTTTGTTTACCAAACACACAATGTTTGCAAAAATCAAAACTCTCATTAGAATAGGAAAAACCATTTAACAACTTTTTATTCAAAATGGTTTTTAAAAATTTTTAGTTACAAGTATTTTCAAAATTTTTAGTTACATTGGTAGAGTTAACAACAGTAGTGGCTTCAAGCCTAAACAGAGTCCCCTTCCTTATCCCTCTTGCTATCACCAAATTTGCTCTTACCAATCTACAACCATGCTTATTAAATGTTAAATTTATTCCCAAATCATTCAATTTTGAAACTAAAATCAAATTTCTATCTACTTCAGGAACATGTAAAACACCAGGAAGGGTTTTAATCCTCCCATCATTGAAACACAACTGAATCTTACCCCTTCTAACAATAGGATATGAAGAGTTATCACTGAGGTAGATTTCACCTCCATTATATTTTTCATATGTGGAAAACCACTCCTTATGAGGATTCATATGAAACTTTTATCTTGAATCAATTAACCAGTGTTCATTAGTCATAGTATGAAGACAAGAAAGCAAAGATTCATCACCTGAATTTGAGGATATCTTTGTGGAGGAATCAACTTGTTTCTTTGGATTTTTGCATTGCTTCTTCACATGTCCTCTTTTTCCACAGTTCCAGCATTTCACTCTGTTCTTCTTTCCAGGAGTCTTAGATATGCCCTTAGACTTATCCTTAGGCCCATTCTTATCTCCTTTCGACCCTCTTTCTTTAGGCTTTCCCCTTATGTTGAGAGCATCACCTGTACTATCCATTGCCTTTTCCCTCATTTCCTATGACAAAAAAGTTGCTACAAGAGCATCCATCTTTGGATCTTCCATGTTAGCAGTGATAGAAATTATCCCAAGATTCAGGTAAAGAAAAGAGAAGCATAATTCATTTATCTTCTTCTTCAACATTAACATCAATAGAGGCTAGTTGACTCAAAACCAAATTAAAAGAATTTAAATGTTTAGTTATAGATTTACCTTCCCTCATCTTAAGAGAAAACAAATTTCACTTCAAGTAGAGTTTATTTACCAAATTTTTTTCTTGATAGATCTCACCTATCCAATTCCACAAAGCATATGTAGTATTCTCCTTTGAGACATTTAGGAGAACAAAATTAGAAAGACACAATCTTATAGTACCACGTGCCTTTTTATCTTTCTTCTCCCAATCTTCATCACTCATTTTCTCAGGTTTCTTTTCATTTGTTATAGCTACCCATTGGTCTCGTTCTTCAAGGAGATCCTCCATTTTCAACTTCCACAACTCAAAACCAACTCTATTAAATTTTTCAATATCCAAACAGTTAGAAGTTGCAGCCATGGTTAAACACAAAATACTACAAAAAATAGCTCAACAAAACTCCCATTAAAACTCAAAAAACCTTCGTTCTACCACACAGAACATAGAATTGGCCAGGCTCTAATACCATATGTTAGAAAAATGGTAAAGGAATAGCAATAATGGAAGAGTTATCAAATTACTATAAACCATATGGAGATTTAAATAATTGTAAGTAATGAAAATGCAAAGATCAGAAAGCACAACACATAACACAATGTTTAACATGGAGAAACCCTTTTGGGAAAAAACTTCACCAAAGAAGAGATGAATAGCCATATTAACAACTGTGGTGTTTCACAATACAATCACTCTAACTCTTCAATCTAGAAACATTTGTGTACCTGTAAAACCTCCCATAGTGTCTCCATCTCAACCCCTCAATATATAGACTCATGGGGGCTCAAAATACCACCATAAAACATTACCATGGGTCAAAACAAGGTTTGGAAATACCATGGTAAAAATCCATTCGACCCCTTACATGCTAAACATGGTCTCTTACATGACATTACACCTTCTTACAAGATGTCATAAGAATCCCTATAAAATAGGAGATGCTCTTACATCCGTCATAAACCATTAATAGCTATGCAAAGATTCTCTTACATGTGTCATACATGATTCTCATGTCCAAAATGATATCCCCCACTTTTAGCCCTAGCAGTTGTCATAGAATTTGTCATAACATCCTTAAAAATAGGCTTTCCATGCTATACCACTAAGTGGGCATCTTTGGACAACTAATAATATAATTTTCAAGGCATTGACATGTGGAAAAAGTGCCAACTCAAAATCTCACACCCCTTTTGATGGAGCATAAATATTTAATAACAATAAAGATATTTATCCATGGGAAAATGTAAAATAATAATAAATAAATCACTTAGGAATTGCCAAGGTTGAGAACCTTAATTCCCAATAGTTACAACAACAATGCAACCTATTAGTAGTGTCCTTCCTACCTTGGGTATTTCCACTAGCATTCCTAGTACCTTTGTGGCATTGCATGTCATATCTCCTACTACTGTACCTCCCATAAGCATTCCATTCACTTCCCCCTCAAACACATATACACCTCCACCATATTCACATCCATCCCAAAATACAACCAATGATGCCAACATAATGAGATTTTGCAAAATGTTTCATCCCTTTAAAAACAAATTTCCACCATTAACCAAAATCAAAATAGCCAACCTACATACTATGTCAAAAGCAATCCCTTATCCTTTGAGATATTGAGAATGCCGATACCACAAGGTTTAGAGATTCCTAGGTTTAAGAAATATGGGTGGAAAGGAGATCCTTCTAACTATGTTTCTGCTTGTACTACCTTATGCAGTGATTTTGTCCTTGAGGATAAGCTCTTGGCTAAGATTTTCCCTAGGTCCTTGAAAGATACCGCTTTAGAATGGTTTTCCTTGTTATCAAACAACTCAATTTGTGCATTCAATGAGCTTGTTGAGGCCTTTATTGACCATTTCCAAGTGCACATGATTCCTAAGATGACCTTAGCTGATTTGATGAGATGTAAGCAAAAAGATGATGAAAAAGTTATTGACTTCATTTCACGCTATCAATCGGTTTATTCCCAAATTAACGTAAAGATTCTCAATCCTCACCTTCAACAAATGTTCATTGAGAACTTACAAACTAAGATACAAGGTAAGCTTAGCATGATGGAGTTTCCTTCCTTTGTACACTTGTGTACTGTCCTTCATGATTATCAAAACTCTGTTAGTAGTTGTGAAACAAAACCCACCTCTAGCCAACCTGAAAAACCTGAATCTGCAAATGAAAACAATTATTAACCTTTTAGGAAACAAAATAAAGGATTCCTTCAACTAAATCCCCCTCAACCTACTCAAAATTTTGATACCCAAGTGGTTGATATAAGGAAGACAACTCCATTCATATTTGGGGATTTGGCTAGACAATTTAATCCCTTACCCAATACCCTCTATAGCACAATGACTCGGCTTGTAGAATAGAAAATGATCACTTTTCCCCCCGTTCAAACTCCTGATCCTAAGAAGCCTTTACCTCTAAACTTTAGATCAAATTCCTATTGAAATTATCATTGACAAAATGGACACAACATGGAACATTGTAAGCATCTT
>VDFB02168903.1:0-190217 GCA_007258455.2 Sequoia sempervirens
TGGGATGAAGGTTTTAGATAGGGGATGAGAGGAATTGTTGGATGGATGGAGGGTCTATATGTGATATCCAAGGGCTATGTCGCAAAGGAATAAGATGTCCCACTCTAGATATATAATGTATGATGAGGCACTAGGATGCTCATGATAGGGTGGATGATGGGATGGTGGGAGGATAAGGGATATGAAGGTGTGTGGAAGGATTAGATGGTGGGAAGCATGAGTATAGATAATTCAATATTATGGGTGAATAAGATGGATGGATTGGTGAGGAGGATGGGAAGATAGTAGGATAGAGGGGTGAAAGGTGCAATGGGGGAATATATCCTTATAGGTGTCCAAAGCATAAATGGGTAATTGCCCATGTCTACATCAAGATCAAAAAGAGGATGGAGGAATTGGAATGGATAGGATATGATGGGTAGGATAGGTAAGTGGGATGGAGGAGATGATGGATAGGTAGCTAGAAGAAACTTACCCCCAAGTGTAGAGAGAAAATGGATGGGGGGATTTACACATGACACATGTTTTCCAAGTTTTCATCGTGGTACTTACCCAAGTCACATGTTTGCTATATTTTCACCATTGGATGGATTATTTTCTTTTTTATTCTCATTTGGGTTTCAATTTTTTTTTAATTTTTAATCTTAGTTTTGGTGAAGTTTAGGGATGTTAGATGGGAGGAAGGATTAGGTAGATGGGGATGCTAATAGAGTAAGAGTGAAGATGGAGGAATCAATAATTTATTTTCATGTTGAGGTAATAAGAGCCCATTTGACTATTACATGTTGGTAGAGCCTTGTTAGGATGGGTGCATTATGCAAAGGCACATATTAAAGGGATTTAATGGGGGAGATATGTGGGATAAGTGATGAGGTGTTGGAAAGTGCATGGATATAAGGATGGGATGGAAATGTTACACGAGAATGTTGTTAAAACCAACATTGGCACACACCATGATAAGTGTTGAAAGATTGGATGAGAAAGGGATGGAGGATTTAGGGATGATGGACTGCATATGATAGTGGAGTTTGGGATATAGGGATCCAAAATAGACTTAGGAGATGGGGGATGGGGATGCTTAGCTCTTGGATTAGCAACTTTGGATACCATTTTGGATTTTTTGGGATCCACATGATTTTTGTTTTTGCATTGGGGGCCTTTGTGACCTTAGGGATTTATGTGGATTTGGGATCACAATTTTCTTTATTTTAACATGTCATTTTGAGGGGACATGGTGATCCTTAGATTTTGGTGGATGTTTGGCTTTATGCATTTTTTGCTTGGCATCCAAATTACTTCCAATAGCAATGGTATGAGTGCAAGAAGGCAGATGACGTGGAGAGAATATGAAGGTAGTGATGGAGGTGGGATGTTGGATGGGGTGTGCAAATGTGTGCCTTTGTTGATCTTGATTGGGGTTTGTAAGAGCCGAATGTTTATGATGGGTGATAAGAATAGGGGATATCAAATATTTTTTGTGAGGTGAACAACTTTCCAATGGTTGAGAGTGACTTTTAAATCATATATCTAATGAAAATCCCTATGTAGACTGTGCAAGGCATTAAGAGAGATGCTTAAATGTTCTCTTATTTTGGAAGCCCTATGAGTTGTGGAGGAATTCATTAAGCATTTATGTGGCCCTAACTCCTTGCATCAACATTAAGCCAAGCGGAGGTTAAGTCGAGTTAAGGCATGCAAGCAACTTTGGAGTTATCTCTTATTTTCATTTTTCTACTTGCATGCTTGCTTTTGGTTGGCTTCTCATGGAAAAACCATTCTAAGTTTCCTTTTGAGTTCTTCAAATGTAGAAGCTTGCATCTATTTAGATTGATAGTGGATGTTAATGAAGTTTAATGCATGCATTCATTGAAGGTGTAGATGGAAGATGTGTTAAGTTTGACAGGGTTTTATTCTATAGGGTTTTAAGAATTTGAGAATTATCATTTTAGATATTTATGTTGCATGAGTTTTGCCATTTCTACAAAGAATTGGAAGTTTAATGGAAATATGCTTGGAGGTGTTCTAGTAATTTGCTTGGCTTCTAAAGAAAAGCCTACACAAATAGAGATTTTGGAAGCTTTTCTTGGTAAGAGTTTCTTGGAAATTTTGATTTATTTCTATGTTATATGAGGTTATCTCTCTATAAAGGAGGTGTGTTAGGGAGAGTCATCTACATGTTAATATATTTTGATAAACGCTACATACTATTGCAAAGATTGTGTTTCCTGTTTATTTATGTGCATAATAGAATTTGTTCAACTCAAACTAGGGCTGCTAGATCTAGTTCTTGATAAGATTGTCATGTCGTGAACATTGGGTTATTTAAGGATTAAGCTAGTGTAATAGTGAGGTTTGAATGAGCAAATTAGTAGTTCGGGTCATAACAATGAGAAGAGTTCTTTGGAAGTTTACTTAGGTAAGGTTTTCATGTTACCAAAGTCTAGGTTGAACCAAGAAGATTGTATCTTGCCTCCTTGGCTCTTGAGTGATAATTAGATATTGGAGGGTTAGTGAAAAGTTAAGAACTGTAATCATCCTAGACTCGAACAGAAATAAGTTAACCGTTAATTTGTTGAAATGCAGATTAGGAATGTGTCAGTCATTGTTGATTTGACACATTGTGCTTAGCTAGAAGGCTTGTGTCGGTCATGTTGCAACTTGCGTAGAGAAATCAACGGTCAAGTTCTACCTCAAATGTGGCACTTTGGCATGGTTGTGAATTGTTCGGGATTGGGATATTTGTCTACATTCCCCCTTCTAAACGTGGCACTGACATATTTGACCATAGTGTTTTAGTTGTAATAACATTGTACCGATGTTTCGTGTATATATGCAACTGTACATGGATATGTTGAATGATTATACCTTACTTGATTTGTAATTGTAATATAATTGAAATATGACAGCAACTCTTATTGCAATTCAGGTCAAGCGTATCTCAATCACAGTACAGCACATTTCAGTCAAACTCGACACGGTGCAACAGGAGTTGCTGTCAAAGTTACTGAGATATACTGTTAGTGTGACATTTTGGAGGAAAGCTCATAGGGTGAAATATGAACTGCTTTAAAATAAGAAATGCACAAAACATTTGATATGCGTATGGTGATCGTAGGCATCCAACGGTCATGTTGTCCTCCTTGCCTTCATTCTTGGGTTGTACAGCCTTTTAGGTTGGGCTCTTCTTACTCACTCTCTCAAGTGGGACCAAGGATCTCCAGAGGTCAAGGTTAATAACATGCATTACCACGATGATAAAAGGACTTAAATATTTCAGTCTCCAGAAATGGATCTAATTGTTTTCTAATGAGAGGTGTAACGTATTAAGTTGCCTACGTAGAAATAACTTGTACCTCACGTTATAAGCGTGGAAATAAATTGTACTTAACGTTATAAGTTATTCAGGTTGAAATCTTATAACAGAACTGTAAATGGATTAGAGGATATTGTCAATTAAGGCACTAAAATTTGTATGTAAACCTTCGATAGGATGAATATTGAAGGAAATTACAGTTTTAAATAGTGATATATGGTTGAATATTAGTGGTTGATATTTCTTGCAAAGACATGGAACATGAACCAATTGTCGTACTTCCTAAACTTATGCTCAGAAGGTTGTTAATGTACAAATACAATATATCAAATTGTTGTCGTATTGACTATGACAATTTATATCAGTCCCCAATACACTGCAATGTCCAAAAAATGGGAAAAAAAAAGATATACAAAACACGAAGAAAGAAAATAAGAATTCAAAATAGGAACTTGGTTATAAATGATGTACCTTGTTCAGTTTTACTAGTAGGACCAATATGAATCATTCCAGTTTAGAAGAGGAATAATTGGATCTAGACTTAAGTGTATAATACGGCATGCAACTATTATGTATTTCAGGAGTAAAACATACAGGGAACCTAGTTCAATCTAAGGTTAACTTGTTAATGTAAATCTGATTACATGTAATTATCTTAGACAACAAGCAAGAAGTAGCCTATGGTTGAAACAAGAACGCATATATATGAGAAATTGTAAAGTTCGGGCAATGCAATGAACATTGGACAATCGATACCAATAAAGTAACAAAGGAATCAATATAAGCATTACGTCAAAATTACGGGAAATGTCGGGAGAGGGTTGGGGGGAAAGGGGGTGTAAATTTCATGCAGAACTACCATGCTTTACAGGCAATTTTCTCTCCATAATATATTTAATATTTTTCTTTACCAGACACCCAACAAAATTCTACATACTAAATTACCGGCTGAATTATCATTTAACTGTTCCCATCTAGGCAAACATATCTACACAACGATAGATCCAGGAAGTATCAAGACATATCCAGGAAGCAATTATAAAACTCACATACAGTATATACATTCTTTGACAAGTGGTTAGAGAGCAATCAGCTCGATTAACATTCCTGAAATTTTCTTTACAATTTTCCAGCCATAGGTTAACCACAGCACAAACACATCTAAATGGTCTAACATCAATAATTTGTCACTAACAATAAGTAAATAGGATTGCTAAATACATTAAAGATCGCAGCACAAAATCATGAACAGATTATAGAGCACAGCTTCCCAGAAGAAAGGAAAACCACTTTACTTTTTCCAGTTCTAAAAACACATTCTAATATATTTATTGTTCGTTTTTCCACAGAGATAGCAGTTCCCAAAGCTAACTAACAAACTCCTATAGAGTGGATAGGAACTACAGGTCAGTCCATGTAAGTTTTTAAAAATATACATGATTTTGATTAAGAGAAAACAAGTAAATGTGACAGCTTGGCTTCAAAAAATATAAGTACCAAAAATATTCCTAAATATTTTAGTGTGCCTACCATATCAGCCCAGCCCACGTCTATGTAACAAGCTTTTAGGTGATGAAACTAAGCAAGCAACTTTCACTTCCCCTTATTGTTTATTGCAACCACGTTTGTTGCCTCTACTACACAACTGATAAAAGAATATTCAAAATGCAACCATGCAAGTTTACTTTGAAAAACTACAAATAGTATCTCCCAATGTCTATTGCAGTAGACTTGTTAAAATAAATAGGGTGTTCCTCTATTGCACATACACTGGACAGTTTTGGTTCAATTAATTGCCTCCCCCACGTTGTCCAAAGGGGGAGCCAAATGTGTAAGATGTATATAAGAATGCACATATGCAAATATAATTGCAAAACCACCTCCACAATGCCTGGAGGTTCCACACTTTCTACAATTGAACCACAGATTACTACACACTTTCTACAATTGGACAACAGATTACTACACACTTTCTACATTAACGCAAACAAATGTCAAACTTGAATTGCAAGCCTATGACCATGTCAATTTCTAATCTCTCCTCGCTGAAAACAAAATGGAAAACAAAAACAAGGCCACAGCTACCACTATCATTTTCATATCTATGGTAGAAACCAAACCATACTAGTCTTCTTGCCAAATCATATAAAAGCTTCGGGGCATTGTAATATTAAATATTATCGAACAAAAAGCATCCAATGAACAACTCCTTAACTAACCTGCCCAACACAACGAAGGATATTAATTTTGCCCGATAATTGAAGAAACATATGGAACATGCTTGTAGAGTTGAAAATCAACAATGAAAAACCTCAAGCTAAAGAGTAAAATAAGAAAACAAGCTACTGCAAACCCTCACTAAAAATAGCTTTAAAAAATTGCTGAATTTAATTTTAAGAAACCAATTAAACATTTCCCAGAAGTTCTAGGGATACCTGCAGCAGATAATGGACAATTTTCTAATGCAACTTTTAAGAGCTGTTATACAAAGTTCAACAATGCCCTTGTACAAAAAGGATAACACTACAGTGCAAATTCTCAAGTACTTAGTTTAAGAAAAAGGCCTTATGATAAAAGAAACACAGAATGTTTATTTACATGAATATACTAAATCTTTGCAGGAAGAAGGTAGATTTTCAAGATCTGAGCTGTAAGGACCCAAGACAGGACCTCGGCAATGGAAAAGACATTAATTGAGCAAAACCAAGAGAAATCAACCAACCCGGACGGCTCAGGTCCCCACAGCATCTTTGAGGCGAGTCAAAAAGATAAGAATTACAGTAGACCAATCAGGATCATACATTCATACATGTTTTCATAGGGCGTTGATCTGCTTCTTTCTCAATGAAACCAAATAATGAAATTTTCCATGAAATAGACTTTGCAACATGTAAATGTAAATGACTTAAAATAAACTTATCCACAATTATCTGAACCACCATCTGGAGGTACCATTATTGCTAGAAGAGGGCTCTGAATTGGCATTGGATGAACGAAATGGCCACAGGAAAGACAGAGGATTGCTGCGCCTACCTTGACTTTGATTCTCTGCCCTGATACCCAAATCTGAAATAAACCCTCCTCTTCTAAATATTACAGAGGAATTTCTAGAGCTGCTCGACTCATTTGTGGTACTGGTGCTACCCCGGGGGGTGGAGTATCTGCCAACTGCAAAACCACCACCAGGGAGGCCCCATATAGTCAGCCCCCCATGCTCTTCAGGAGGTGGAGCAGTGCCATTCTCACTCTCCTCTGCAGGCAGTTCATGGCGGCAAACAGGGCAAGAATTGTGCTGCGCAAGCCATGGCAGAATGCAGTCAGCATGGTATATGTGCTTGCACGGCATCTCCCTTGCTTCTCCTCCAATCTCAAACTGATCGGTGCAAACGGCACAGTGAGAGTCGATGCTGAGGTGTTTCTGAAAAACGGTACAGTTTCATTCAAAATTAATTCCACCATTGAGGATTTCATTCTACAGAATTATTTAGAATCAACTAATGTCTAAAAATGTCTACAGGTTTCCATTGTTCATTTTTACAATTCATTAATATATATATTTATAACAAGTTGGAATTTCTGTGCGAGGGTTTGACTGGGCTATCTCAATTATTAATCACTACCCATATATCAAACAAAACTCTAAGACATCAATATCCAGGAATAACTTGCAAAACAGGTATGTCAGGATGTGTGCGTTTACCATCCATTAACAATAATTGTGAAACAAATAAAACCGATAAGGCACTAATGGCAATAATTCTGACAAGTAAATCTTATACTTCTCAAAACATCGTAACTGGAAACACGTTTTGGTTCTACTACAAACCTAAATGACAATCAAAAGGGGGATAGGCAACTGTAGCTTACATGTCATGTCATCAATTGGAGAATACTTCAAACCACAGAGAAGGTAGAAACATCAAATATGGCAGTAGGAGATAAAAATTGAAAGCCAGACAAGGGTTATGGATCAATATAGTCATACACGGAATGATTATAACACTCATTATAACTGTCAGAGAAGTTGTTCTTTAAAAAACAATAAAACTGTAAACAGGCACAGCTATTAAGATTCATAAAAACTGTAAACCAGGGAAGACTTCCAAAACATTACTTGACAAAAGAAAGCCTGTTGTGATGATTTATTGGGATTCAACTGTGTAGTTTGGAGTCAATCTGGATCGACTTGATAAAATTAAAATGACTAAAATGGGACAGAAAAAGCTTTGACAATGATTTTGTGATAAAGCAAAAGCTTATAAGGTTTTACCTGAGTAATCTTGACAGTGGGCATGGCATCCACAGCGCTGCGTGCGGCAGGAGGAGGGCCGCATCTGGTCATATCATTCTGACTACTGCTCACACCAGTGGTGGCCAGATGCTGAATCAGTTGATCCAGGCCGTAATCGACCATATGACTATGATGGTGCTGCCTGCGGCCCATTCCAAATCCAGATCTCCTGTGGTGGTGGTGATGGTGGTCGTGGTCGTAGAAAACGTCGACACTCCCTTCATCATCTACGACTCCATGAGCCAATCCGCGGACAAGCACCATCGGATCGGAAGGACCAGGGCCATGCCTCACGCGGAGAATTCTACCCGAGCCATGGCCTTCCATGCCGCTCATGAGAGCGTTCATGGTCTCCACCATTTCCATGTGCACCTCCATCGGATGAGACGCCAAATGGGGAGGAGGGCCGTGGCGGTATCGCCGCTCCCTCATCCACCGCCGTCCTCCCCACCTCATCATCATTGGAGGAGGATGGAAATGAGGAGGATGTCCACCACCACTAGCGCCGCTGCCACCAACATCTTCCCCAACGCCATCGTGCCCTAGTTCTTCAAGGAAACCCTCGTTACACCGAGGGCATAGCTTCTCCTCATCCCTGGCAGCCGTCACAGCCACCTCACATTCGCACTGATGACACCAAAACATTGAAGTGGGCATTTTCACAACCAGACTCTGCCTCGCCCTCTTGAGCCCTCTTTTCTGGATCTCTGAATCAACTTACAATTATTCACAAGGAAGATAATATAACCAAACCAGACCAAACCCTCCTTGGCATATATAAGGCATAAAACAAAGAAATACCCACCACAAACGAAGCAGTCAAAGAGAGAAGGGGGGGACTTACCCCTTTACCTCGCCTCTACCAGGAAAACAGGCGGAACAAACCACAAAGCTGTCAATGCCTTAAAATAATTGCTGACAGCGCTGGCGGGCAATAAGGGAAGTTTCTTCACCGCGTGAAGATAAAAATGACAGAATTTTACCTTTGGCTTTATGTACGACGATCCCCACGCTGAATTGGGCCCCACCACTTCGTTTTTCAGCTCCTCTGCCGACAATTTCTTTTTACCCCTCCTAACACTGCAAGAGAGAGAATATGTGTAATAATTATTGATAATCAACGTTTTTTTCATTTTGGCTTTTTCCATACATAATAGAATATCTTTCACGATGGAAGTCCCTTTCCCATTACCATCTTAATTAACATTATTAATAATAACAAAGACGGCAATGGATTTTTTTAATTTATTATCTAATTTTTTTAGGATAGGGAACTCTTTCTTGGTATGGGATGAAGTCAACCTTTTCCAACTTAGTGCTAAATTAGTATCGATTTCATCACCAACTCAATGCCCTCTCATCTCATCCTTAGAATCGAGTGACTTCATAGAACAAACAAAAAACATTATATATTAGGGTATAATTAAACATACCTACCCTATATAGGATTCAAATTCAAGGTTGACCTCATTTTATTGTGGAAAAGGAATGAAGCATAGGCACAAATGTTTTAGATTTGATATTGGACAATCAATTTATTTCCCAAGGAAGAGGAGGAAATTAAAGGCTTGAAAAGAAGGCTACCATAAAACAATCTTTAAGGTCATATGACATTTAGATCTCATACAAAAATAGGGAAGATATAAGAATGTGGATAATGCTTCATGTTTTTTTGCATGTTGCAATTGGTTTAAGTAGTTGATGTAAGTGTTGAGTATGTTTTTATTGTTCGAAGTGGTAATTAGAAGAGGGTCTCATTAATAATATCCTAATAAAGTATCTACAAATAAACGGTTTGGCTATGTGATGTGTTCAACAATCAAAACTAGAATTTTGATATCATATCTCAAATGAAGACTTCATCTTTTATTTGATTTGGATGTCTACTCTATCTATAGACACATCATGCATGGTTTCTACCTATGTTGGCATGATCTTGTCTAACTTATGATCATGATTTTTCTTATGTTGTTATGAGCTTATGAAACCTACACATCCACAAAATTATCAACCTTTGAGACTTAATGGAGCTAAGAGGCACCTTGGGAATCTACTATAAGAGGGTTGAAGTATGGAACTTCCTTAAATCTTAGTTAGGGCCCTATGTTGGTTTCACAAGATTTAAATACACGATGCAATGTCAAATGTAAAATGTCTAAAGTGTATTATATATCAATATTGATGTGATTCCTAAAGTGCTACTACTTGATAATGGTCTTAGGGTGGTCCTTAAATGATTATCAAATGTATAAGATATGTAAGGGAAATTTCTAGTGTCATAGCACTTGTCGTTAAATATGATATTCTAGAGACTTAATTTGAACATTTTGGCATGCAAGCTAATGAGCAAGAATCTAATTTCGCATAAAGATCAAATTGATATAAGTGAAAGGTATGTTTGAATTTTGAGGACATAAACACAAATTTATCTAAGGGTCATAATCACACCTACAATTCATTCCAATGTGAGGGAAATGTATGATTCAAGATAAGTCCAAACCACTAAGGCTAAAAAGGATGAAGACTAATGGATTTTTTGGATTTTGTCATCTTATGTGCAAATTAAGTTGAATTAAGTGGGATAAGAGTCAATTATGCACTTTCTCCTCTATATTTTATCCCTAATTTAACATCCATGTGAACTACATGAGTCATGCATGCTAAAGCAATGAAGATAGGAACTAAAATAGCAAATAGAATAAAAATATATATAATGCACAATACCTTGTGCTTTTCCTCATTTTCATGGTAGAACTAGATCTCCAACCCTAATGATGTGCACACACATAATAAATAATTAGTAGCACCTGCAATAAATATTGATATTATGAAAGGTATAATATAAACAATATTGCATTTATTATATTATGTGTTGTCTTTCAAATGTAAAAATGATAAAAGGGATGAAAGATTGAGTTTAGAGAATAAGGTGACGTAAGACCAATAAAGGGACACTTTAACCCAAAAATGATCAAGTTGTGATGTTGGATCCCATGAAGGTATTGAGTATCAATTTGAGAAAATTTTCACTTGAGTTTGCAATTGTTCTTGTTACTATTTTTTCTTGCTTCGATTTTATGGTTGCATGTTCCTCATGGCTTCCATTTCATTGTTGCTATCCTAATTAAGTTTCACAATTTTAATACTCAATTGCATGATGGTCTTTTACCAAGTATCTTTAAAGTTTGTAGTCGCAAAGTTTTGTTTCTCTTTAAGCTCTTCATTCACATGAAAATGTTTAGTAGTTAAATTAGTCACGTGTCAAGAAAATGTCATATGTTCTTCTAAATGGTAACCAATAATAAATATTAAAAAATCTATAGACTTTCCTAAGTAGTCACTTGATATATTATGATCCTTTGAAATGGTATGAATCATCCTTGCATGTACATCCCACACAAAATATTTTGAAGCTTATAGTCTTGAATTGTATTCTTTTAATTGGATTGTGGTGGAACTAGTATTTCTTGAAAAGACAAAGCAAGAATTATATGGTTGGCTCTTATGATTCAAAAATTAATAATGCAACATGACATGTTATGATTAATAACTGTACTTCTATAGGTGTTAGATGTGATTTATGGATCTTCTACAATGTTGTTGATCCCTTCAAACATTCATCTAGATTACCCCAAGTGGAATGCTCTAGTTAGTTTCTATAGATTGTTTAGGTGCACATCTTATGATCTATAGAACAAAAACTGTTGATTCTTCATATGATTGATCTTATTCATCTATATTGAATGTTAAAGTTAGTCCTAATTATTTTAAAAGGAATATTGTTAACATGGAAAAATTTAATTGACTTATGTAGATTTATGGATCCCTATATATGTTCCTCCTAGTGATGCTTTACTTTTAAAAAATATTAATTTTATAATAGGATATTAAAAGAAATTAAAATATATTTACTTTTTGATATATTTAAAAAATAGAGGTTTTCCTTTTTGTTATACAATCTACCTATAAATGAAATATATATCATGAATACAACTCTAGAACTAAAAATATGACTTATAAATAGAAGGTATGGGAATTGGGAATTAGAAACATGTAGAAATTCAAATTCTTATTGGGATTGAAATGAGGAAATATGATATTGTGCCTAATAGAAATTAATTCTAAGATTGGAAATGCATTGTAGAAGACCAAAATTATTTGTTGTTGAATATTAGAGTTGTAGAATTACCATATTCGACATAACGTGTATCCAAAATATCACTAATAACATTCCATCCCTGACCTTGGGAGAAACCAGTTCCAATAACAACATACCACCTTCACTTCAACCAAACTCCAATCTCACTACTCAAACCCTAACAATCCTCCCATTAACTCTTGACAAAATGCTGCAAACATTCCACAAACCACCATTCCTACTAATTCCACATAGGTGACAGTACCACCCATCCATACTTAGGCTCCCACATTCACTACACACATTACTAACCCATTATACAATACTGCATCCAATCAAACCTTTGCTCCCACCTCGATAATTAATCCACATATATCATCACAATTATCTCACCTTTCACAAACACCACCTCTTAAAAATTCTAATCCATTACATCGACACCCACCTAGTAACCCTACCAATACCTCAACACCACCATATAACACCCATAATTCCCAACCACTAACATCTAATGTTCATACTCGTGTACCAAGAAACCAATACACCAATTATCAGAACTACCAACATATCAACATCAATCCTAATCCTAATGTGCATATAATCCAAATGCTTAGCAACACATATCCACTCAAAACATCGCGACTTCATAGCAATACACTCATCCCCCTATAATGTAGGAAATTGTATACCGTTTACAATTTCACACTTTGTTTGGATCCCTTAATTAATTGTACTTAATTAAGCTTCTAATTACCTAAATTATGCATTCCAAAACCTTATAATTTATCCTATTTCCCGAAAGGGGAACCTATATTTAATTAATGCAATTAACAATTAAATCACATTGGAGAATGAGTGTCCTAGACTTATGGGTCCTCCTTAAGTGCCTAACCCATTTTAAAATATGTTTTTGGTGGTATTCTAATGATTCAAATTTCACATGCAATTGTCGGCTTTTGGAATCTATTTTTTAGGAAATTAGATAAACACCTATAAATACATAGTCATTTTATCAATTCAAATCTAAGACACATTATCAACAAGCAAGAGGTGAAACTTCAAGAGAAAATATTATTGTCAAGAGCATTCAAGAGTAGATTTATCAATCATCTGTTGCAGCAAATCAAGATCATAATCATCATGTCAAAGTTCATGTGCATCCATGTCATCTTGTGAAGGCTACTATGCATTGTCAATCCTAAAGCATCCAAGAATTTTCAAGTGTCCAATCAATCAAGCAAAGCAAGATCAATCCTTGGAGTGATGTGTGTGACTTCAATCCTCTAAGGACAACCATTAAAGTTTTGGTGAGTTGTAGCAAGAATTGTTTCATTTATCATTCCTTCCATTTGTCAAATGTCATTATCTTTCTATCAAGGTTTAATTACCAAAGTTTGGGTTCGACCAAGGCAACCCTCGAAAAAAAAACAAATTCTTCTTTATGTGTGTGCAGATTATGGGTTAAAGAAGGATTGAAGATCTTGAAGATCAATTTTACATCGTTGCATTTGTTGCATTCATTGTTTTCAAATCACAAAAACTCAAGTGTGAAATTTATTTCCAACTTTTCAACAGTGAAACTTGGGCAAAACAACATCTTAGACCTTACTTCAAAGGTCTGCAAATAATATTTTTGGAAGCCATAAGCAGGACCCATTCTCCCCTGGGTGAACTTGTCCTTTTTTTTAATAAAAAGGGGTAAGAACTTTATTGAAATCAAGAAGTTATCAGTACAAAGAGATCAGGGATCCAATAGGAACCCAAGAAAAGAAAGCTCATGAACACTCAACCCAAACAAAACCACCACCCTCACAGCCACAAACACCTCAATTAGCCAAACCATCAAAAAGAACCCTCTCTAATTCATGATGATAATCAGGGGATAACTACCCAAACCCTCAATCTTCCAATCCTCATCCTACTCTGAAGCCCACTTGGCCAAACAATTAGCAACCCTATTCCATTTGCGCAAGATGTGGATCAAAGACACCACCTCCAACATAGAGCACATTTGCAGAATCTGATGAACAACTAGAGCAAGCTGCCAATTAACATCATTCAACTTTGTCTTATTCAACAAATTAACAATAATCTATGAGTCAAACTCACAGATAATCTTACGCCAACCCAAATCACAAGCATGCTCAATAGCCCCGAGAATCGCCAACCCCTCCATAAAGTTGTTAGAATGTTGCCCTTTATGAAAGGAGAAGAAGAAAATAACTGTGCCAGAACAATCTTGAGCGTCCAATTCCACCAATCCCAGTAGGCCCAGGATTACTCCTGGAGGAACCATCAGTATTGATCTTTAAATTATCCACCAGAGGAGGCAGCCATCTACTGACCCTTAGAACCTTCTTTTTAGCCTGCCTACCTCTTCTGACACAAGCAGAGCTTGAATTCAAACCTTGTAAGCCCATTATATTCACAATCTCATCATCACTCATTTCCAAAGGATACACCACTTCACATTTAGCTTCCACCATCTCCTGGATCATACCAAAATTTTTGTGCCAAACCTGTTGAACCATTAGCCTATCCCCACAAAAAATCCTACGATTCCTTTCTAGCCAAATTTTCCAAAGAATGAAGGTAGGCCCAATGCACCAAACAATATGGAGGAAAGAAGCCTGAGAGGGAGGTCTACCCATATTGCTCTAGAACTCAACAAGGGAAGAAGCATGAACACAAGGGTGTTCCCAAACACCCCACCAAAAATGCCAAAGCGACATAGAGAAAGATCAACAAAAAACAAGTGGGTAGAATCCTCCTCATTGCAACCGCATAGAACGCAAATGGAAGGGCCCTGGAATCCCCACTTTTGAAGATTGTCCCAAGTCAAACATCTATTCCAAGCCAGAGTCCAAACAAAACAATTACACTTTGGCCAAGAGAACTTATTCCACACATTTTTCCACCAAGGAACCTCCACCCCACCAAACTTATGAGCCATCAACACCTGATACCCACTAGTGACAGTGAAAGCACCCTTAGGATCCAAACTCCAAGCAAGAATATCCTTATCCCAAAGAGAATTGCATTGTCTACCAGCCAAAATATTATGAAATTCAACACGATCCTCCTCTGAGCCAACAACAAGCCAATTGTAAGGATCCTTCCACCTAGCCACCTTCGTCTGCCCACAGGGATAAGAAAACTTAAAATCAATCACCCTTGACCACCTAGCCTCTAAGAAATGCTGGAAAAGATTCAGAAAATTAGGATACTGATGCAAAATGGGGGAAAATCGTCCCAAGAATCAGACCAAAAGAGAGCCTCAGCCGCCCTATTACATATCTAGAACAATCCCTCGATCAACGCAACCCCTTTCTTAAGAGTACCCCAAATCATAAAACCTTTCCCCACCAAAGGGTAGCGAGGAATCTCCTCCTTCAGAACCCCCTGAAGGTACTTATGAGATAAAATCCTGGCCCAAATATGGTCCTGTTCTAAACACAACCTCCAATAAAGCTTTACAGCCAACGCCAACCCAGACAAAGACGACTGTCGCAAACCCAAACCCCTAAACTACTTTGGACTACACACAATATCCCACTTCACAAGGTTCCACTTAGAAAAAGACAAACTGCCAGCCCATAAGAATTGTCTAGCCAAAGAATCTGAATCCTTAACAAACCCAACCAGAGCCACCTGGAGCATACACCTATATATGGGAAGAGCCTACACCATAGATTTAAGCAGCTGAACACGCCCAACAAAGGACAACCATCGATGAGTCCAATGATTAATCTTCACATGAAACTTGTCCAGAATATTCTGCCAAGATCCCCTAAAAAGAATACCAGAGAAAATAGGAATGCCAAGATAGGTGAAAGGGAGAGATCTAATCTGAAACCTCAAAATACAAGCAATCCTCTGTTGAATAGGCTGTAGAGTATTGAAGAAGAAAATGGAAGATTTATCTTCATTAATCCTTTGACCAGAAGTGGCAAGATAAGTATCCAAGGCCTTGTGCATGGCTTCTTTGACCTTAGCCACACCCATCAAAGTAGTATCATCCACAAATTGCAAATGTGATTGAGAAGGCAAACCATTCCCCCACCCCCAACCCTAAAGAAGACCCAACTCCACATTATTCTTCAATAATCTTCCCAATCCTTCAGCAAGGATAATAAATAAATAAGGAGAAAGAGGATCCCCTTGACGAAAGCCCCTAGAAGCACCAAAAAGAGAAGAAGACTCACCATTTATCAGCACCGAAAAGGAAGTGGAGGTGACACAACACATAACCTACTAGACCCATTCCTCAGCAAAACCAAAGGAAATAAGAACTTTATGCAAGAAGGACCACTTAACTCTATCATAAGCCTTTGCCATATCCAGCTTGATGAATATAGCCTTTTCTTTGGAGGAAGCCATGGAATGAATAGTTTCAGTAGCAATGACCACTCCATCCAGAATCTGTCAATTCACCACGAAGCCACTATGTTCCTAAGAGATAATCCATCTAAGCCATTGCTTCAACCTTTCAACTATCAACTTGGAAATGATTTTATAAACCACATTGTAGAGGGAAATAGGCCTAAATTGACCCATCTGATCTTCCCCCTCACATTTGGGAATGAGCGCAAGGAAAGTAGAGTTCAAATCCCTCAACATCTGCTTATTCCTTTGAGACTCACATACCACCTCCAATAATTCCATCCTAATGATACCCCAAAATTCCTAAAAGTGTTCAATTGGAAAGCCATCTGGGCCCTGGGCTTTCCCTTTCTTCATTTGAAAAACAATAGCCTCCAATTCATCCAATGAAATGTAACCCTTGTGTTGAATTGATTACATTTTTGGATGCGAAATGTAACCCAATAGATGCTCATTCATCTCCCTTGTAACCAAGGAAGGAATACAAGACAAAACATGGGTTTCCTCCACCAAAACATCTTGTGAATCCTCATTGAATAAGGAAGCAAAGAACTGCGAAGCTTCACTAGACATATCATGCAAAGAAGATAATTGTTCATCCCTGTCATTCACCAGAATCAAAATAGAATTACCATGTCTCCTAGCTTTCACTGAATTGAAGATGAAAGTAGTGTTTTTGTCCCCCTCTTGTAACCACTCAACACAAGCTTTTTGTTTCTAAATGATTTCTTCACACAACTCACACTCTTTTAGAGCTTTCAAAGCCTTCGCCTCTTCCCTGAGTAAATTTTCTGAAAGGCCCAACTCGCTTATCACTCGGGTAATAACATCCAAGAGCTTGAGTAGCAATCTTAGCATGAAAAATATTTCCAAAACATTGTTTGTTCCACCGTTTGAGCTGATACTTCACATATTGCAGCACTTTAGAAAAAGAATACATCGCAGTGCCATGAGCGGTCTCCCCATCTGCCACCATTCAACCACATACTCCTGCAAAAGGATCCCTTAACCACATAAGATGGAACTTGAAAGAGGGGGACCGAGGAGAATGATCCAAAGCAACAAATAATTTAATAGGCCAATGATCCAAGCACCTCCAGTCCAAAATCTTAGAACTAGTAGACCACGATCCACCAATCCAAAAACAAGAAACCAAGAAATGGTCAAGTCTCTCAATAATACAATTCTCCCCCAACCTCTTATTGTTCCAAGTAAATTGATCATTTCGAGGCTTGATGTCAACAAGATTCAAGGCAAAAATATTATCATGAAGAAGGAAAGCTGAGGGTTCCAACCTCACAATACCACCCTTCTTCTCATCTAGCTCAATAATGGCATTGAAATCACCAACAATAATCCAAGGAAAAAGAGGAGCAAGGCTCAGAATAAAATTAATATGAGACCACAAATATTGCTTACCAGGAAAATCATTAGGTACCTAGATGTTTGACAGAAGAATAGTTTCCCCCATCTCCAAACTTGAAGTGACTGCAGAGATAGATGACTTCGAGGATATCCACCAAAGAGGATGAATCTTCAAAGGGTTCCATAAGAAAGCCACACCCCCAACATTACCATGAGCCCTAATACATTGGCATTCACCTTGAATCCACAGCTTCGGCACCAAACCAACCATACTCTCAACAGACAACTTGGTCTCCTGAATAAAAAGAGCATCAGGAGAGTGAATTCTCACCAAATCATGAATAACCTTTTATCGAGGTCCACTGTTCAAGCCCCTTACATTCCATGAGAGGATGATCATTTCAGAGGGTTAGAAAAATGAGAGTCCAGAGTCTTAACAGATTATGAATCCACCAAAGTCTCCCGCATCATCTTGATTTTCTCTAAGTCCTTCTTTCTCCCCGCCTTGGAGGTATTCTCAACAATCCTTTTTCTTTGATCTTTCTAAACAAAGTCCTAGGGAAGGATAAGCCTTATTTCCTTTTACCGAATCAGATCTTTCTTTCACTAAAGGCTGAGAAATCTCCCTCTCACCCATCTTCACATCTGCAAGGGTCTCAGGCTTCCCTGAAACCACCATACTAAGATCAATATCCATTTGCAAAGCACCAACCTTCTGTGAATTATGAATGTTATTTGGGATAAATCCCTCCTGAACCACTTCCATAGCACCTTGATCCAAAGCCAACAAACCTGGGTTCACCTCCTACTGATTGAGATCATCCAAAACCTCAAAGCAATTAAAGGTGTCACCTTCCATTTGATCCTTAAAAGTCCTCTTCTGACCATGATTTCTATTACGAGTCTTAATAGGAATAAACCCCTTTGAACCTGTAACATCACCTGGAATGGGAGCCTTTCCTTTATCAACCTTAGGAGGGTTGCGAGGAGGTTGAGTAGCGTGGGGCTTAGGGGCTTTGGCCCTAGGGAATCTACGTTGCAGATGTCCATATTCATGAGAAAGACGACACCGAAAAGGAAAAGTCTCATAATCAAGTTGTTGCACCCAAGAATACGACCCCGCACGAATTTCAAGAGAATCTGGAAGAGGGTGACTCAAATCAATTTCAAAATAAATGTGAGCAAAAGTCATAACCTTTCTATCTTGTGTTTGCTGAGAAGGGCCCACTGGTTTCCCTAGGGTCAAAGCAACCATGTGAAAAATGTCATTACGCCAACACTCCATTGGAAATTGGGGAAGACGCACCCAAACTAACACTTAATTTGGAAGCTCCTCCTCTGAGGGATTAAAGCTAGCATGTCAGAGTTTAATAAATAGACCAAGTTGATTATGGAAGTAAGGCCCGCCCTTAAAGACCCTATTGCAATCAGCCATGCAATTGAAAACCACCATGAAATAACTATTTTCCAACAACATTACTTCCATTTCACCCTCGGGAGACCAATTCATATGAGCCCATTTCTCCAAAAATTGGAGCAAAACCCGCATCCCCATAAATTTTCAAATCAAGGCATGTTTTGAAAAATACTCTATATCCTTCGTAATTGATTCAAGTTGAATTACCAACACTGGCCTCTCTTTACTTCATTTAAGGAAGCCATTAATCTTTGGGATCCAAGGTCCACCCGCCAGAGAAAACCCACCAATCCCCGAATCATTGGAGAACAAACTATTTTGAAAAATCCTCGTTGAGAAGGAAGAATATTTTGTGCCAACAATTGTACAAAAATCTAGAGACTCTTTGGCCCTTGAAGCTTCTCCTGGATCCATTTCCAAGAGAACAAAAACACCACCCCACCAAGCAAATAGCCCGGATGAAGCAAGGCAAATCGACGCCCAAACACAGGGACACTGACACCCCCACCCGAGTAGACAACTGAAAAAAGCAGTAGACGACACTTAAAAAAGAAAAGCATGCAGAAAAAATGATGAAACCCCACCCCCAATCGCACCAAATCCCGAAACAAGCAAAGCAGCCAACATACAAGTCCAATCCCCACCTGCTAAAGCACATGCACAGAGAATGAAAGGCATGCAATCGCGACCCAGTTATAGGTCACAGGTAGACACACACCCACAACACGCTGTCATCGCCATCAATATCCGACCATCCTCCAGTGAACTTGTCCTTCAACAGTGCTCATAATCAACTTTTTATGCCAAGTACATGTGTTTAGACCCTTCTCATATATGCTTGCAAATTGTCAATTTGATTTTTGTATCTTCAAAATCTCACATTTTATCATTTGGGTCTTATTATGCATTTAGTTCAATGAACATTGCAAATCATTTGATTAGGTTTTAGATCTTCCCTATTGTCTTAAAGGATTGAGATCCAAGTCTAATTGGCTCACCATTGCGGTTGAAATTCAATCATTACACCTTGTAATCTCTTTCCTAATGAAATGCCCTGATGGAAAGACACCTATTGTGGATCTTTAAAGTCTTATTTAGGGAACCCCTTTCCCCACATTTCACCCTCTAACTATACTCCTCCACAACAAAAAATCCCTCCACGATACCAAAACCATTCACAATAATATGTTAATCCTATCATGTCTAGTCATGCTTACAATCCCCAAAGCCCTCCATATGGTCATCAAAATCTATCGTCATCAAACTACCCCCAAGGTCAATAATCGTCGCATCACACATCCACCTACAATGCCACTAACGTACCACCTACGATAGATCCCAACAATCTAAAAGAAACACAATCTACTAAGAGGGGGGTTAATCAATGATCAAAACAATTTCAAAAACCTTTACAACTATTATATAGGTTTTCAACATGAAGAGAATTGAACCATACAAGCTAGTAATTAAAGTACTACACAAGATAACACATAACACCAAATATATGTGGAAAACCAAGATGGGAAAAACCACAGTGAGAAACAGTCACAAGAAATAATATAATAAGTGGATTTTACAATGTGATGTAGGCACCAACTTACTAGAGACACCAATCCCTAAATGAATCTATAGGCACCAACCTACTAGAGACACTAATCCTCATCGAAAAGAGACACCAATCCCCATAAAAAAGAGACACTAATCCCTAGCCAAAACAATACAAAAGATAGAACACTAGTCATATTGGAATACAAAAATAATGGCAAATTTGAAATTTAAGTCTAACATGCACCAGAGACATAGTAGACACTCTCACATTGAGAATGACCCTCTGATACTAGCGCTCCCTCTTTCTTCACACTTCTGTCACATACCTTCCATTCATTACACTTACATGCAACACACTTGTACAACTCACACCTACATTGCATCTAAACATTTGAAATATATACATGGCATTACATTGAAACTCTTCCATGGGATCTGCACAAACCCAAACGACATAGGGTGGATCTAAATTCAAATTACATGAAACTTATACTACAACGGTCCAAACACAATATTCTTTCTGCCAAAATAACTTGACGCCTTGCACCACCATGAGAACCTTAAATAGGCCCTATCTTCACTCCACACACATGATTTGAATTGTGCATGCTACTATCATTACCACACATGCCTCAAACTTTGAATAGCTTGAACAACCTTTTGATACTTCACACTCCTTGCACACTGAGTTGTGCCACTAGAAACTCAGTAAACTGATAGAACTGGTATAAACATACTTTCCTTCCAAACTGCAGAGCTATACTACATTTCTAAAAGAAATGCCAACCATTTTAATAAATCTCTTTTCCCAAACGATATCCTTTTGGATCACCACACTCATGTTGGTTGCATACCTGGCATGGTATAATAAATACATTAACTATTTGAAGGGATTCACACCACAACAAAAAAATTCTTTATGATACATGAATTGATTAGATAGTCTACATATTGACAAATAACATGTTTCTAGAACCTTAAGATAAATGACAGTCCTAGTACTCCTATAATCTTCTTCATCTTTGACAACCTTTGCATCTGATAGCTTGACACCCTTTGATAACCATTGTCAACAACAATGACCTACTAGCATCAGTTTGACATCAATGACAACCTATGTTCAACAATCTCCCCCTTTATCATTAATAGAAAACAACAAAATGCTAGGGCCACCAAACACATCTGAATATTTCATACGTCTGAATGATTTATTGATTGTAGCATTTATTTCCCCAATGAAAGATATGGCATTCAGAGATCACTTTCTACAAAATTTAGCATTTCCTTAATTCAGCATTTTGAGCCCAATTTCTCCCCCTTTGACATCAATGGAAAAGGATCAACATCCCCCAGACCGGTACACTAAAACATATGGAGACCTATTTATTAGATAGACTCCCCCTAACTCGATGCATCACTACTTTTGAAAACACTCTGCAAGAGCACCAACCCTTCTTGCGGCAAGGATACCAAACTCCCCCTCACCCTTTATTTTCCTCTTGAATCAAGAGGAGGGAGCAACAAATCCCAAATTTTACCAGAGAAACTCAAATGTCTCCTTAGGAAGTGGCTTCATGAATATATTTGTGACTTGCTCCTTTGTGTCCACATATTCCAATCTTACTTCTTTCTTTGCAACCTTCTCTCTCAAGAAATTATATTTGATTGCAATGTGTTTTGTTCTTGAGTGCATCACCAGATTTTTTGAAATTTTTATTACACTTGTGCTATTCACAAAGAATAGTGATAGGATCTTCAAACTCAATCTTCATCACCTTCAAGTTCTACTCCATCGAAAGAACTTGAGTACAACATGATGTTGCAACAATGCATTTTTCTTCTACTGTACATAAAGAAATTGATTCTTGCTTCTTGCTCAACCAGGACACCAAACTATCTCCAAGGAAGAATACACAACCACTTGTGTTGTTCTAGTCATCCACACATCCCACCCAGTCTGCATCTATATATGCAGTAAAAGTGAAAATTTCACGTTTTTTGGATACCACAAACCAAATTCTTTAGTAGCCTTCAAATACTTGAATATTTTCTTCACTGCCTTTATATGAGTCTCTTTAGGTGATGCCTAAAATCTAACAACCATTCCAACTACCTACATAATATCCGGTCTGGATGTTATCACATACATCAAACTACCAATCATAGATCGATACAGAGTTTGATCTGTCAAAGCAGAATCATCATCCTTTCTCAACTTACATCCTGTGACCATAGGTGTTACAACAAGTTTACAATATTCTATTTTGAACTTGCTTAACATCTCCTTTATGTATTTGTGTTGTGGAATGAAAATCCCTTTGTCTGACTGGACAATCTAGAACCCCCCCAAAAAAGATAATTCTCCTAACATAGACATATCAAATTCATTTTGCATAGCATTCTAAAAGTTTTTGCATATTTCTTCACTACTACCTTCAAAAATAATGCCATCAACATAAACCATAACTACCAGCATTTGTTATCCTTCTATTTTTATGTACAAATTACTATCTGTACAACCTCTCCAAAATCCTTGCTATTATAAATATCCACCCAACCTTTGAATACCAAGCTCTAGGAGCTTGCTTGAGTCCATACAAAGCCTTCTTCAATCTACACACATAATCCAAATTTTTGGTACACTGAAATACTTCTGGTTGTTCAATATACACTTCTTCAAGTTGTCCATTCAAGAATGTTGAATTCACATCCATCTTATACATTTTGAAATTCTTGAATGCTGAGAGAGCTAAGAACATCCTGATTGCCTCCAGTCTAGCCATTTGAGCAAATGTTTCCTCAAAGTCTATGCCCTCAACTTGAGCAAACCCTTTAAACACAAGTCTTGATTTAATGTTCTAGATCACTTCACCTTCTTCATTCAAATTGTTTCTAAATACCCACTTTGTTCCAATCATATTCTTAACTTTAGGTCTTGGGACAAGTTCCCAAGTCTCATTCTTCATGATTTGATTTAGCTCTTCCTCCATAGCTTCTATCCATTCTTGTTGCTTGCTTGCTTCTTTGTATGCCTTGGGTTCTATCTTTGATAGTAAAGCAAAATTTACTTGTTCTTTTGATCTTTCCAACCTCTTCCGAGTTAGAACCCCACTATCTTTATCACCTATGATCTAATCTGCAAAGTGATTTTTTTGAACATACTTTGTTGGAGTTTTTGGAACAACTTCTTTAGAGTCTTCAATGTTGCTAATAATTTATTCTTCTCCATCTTCTACTTCTGAAATAGTAGTATTCTAAGTAGTTTCATCAACCTTCACATTTTCACTTTCCACTATCCTTTTCGACCTTTTGTCATAACATCTATAAGCTTTGCTTCTTAAAGAGTAATGAAGTAAAATGCCTTCATCTGACCTTGAATCAAACTTACCCAAATTCTCTTCATCTCTTTTGATGTAGCACTTGCCTCCAAATATTCTGAGGTGCCTTATTGATGTTGGTCTTCCTTTCCATAGTTCATATGGAGTCTTCTTTGTCTTAGGCTTGATCTAAACTTTGTTCAAAATATACACAACTATCTGTGTAGCTTCTCTCTAGTACATAATTGGTAGATTTTCTTCACATATCATAGTCCTTGTCTCTTGTATAGTTTGATTCTTTCTTTTTGCAACTCCATTTTGATGCAAAGTTCTAGGGGCAGAGAACTGCCTTTGGATTCCATGCTCTTCACAAAATCTATCATACTTCTCATCTGTAAATTCTCCACCTATATCTGATCTCAGGTCTTTAATTGTCATTTCAGTTTCATTCTCCATCATAGCCTTAAATACTTTGAACCTCTCAAAAGCTTCTAACTTCTCTTCTAAATATGTAATCCCCAAGTCATCCTAGTATAACCATCAATCAACATCATGAAATACCTATCTCCTTATGGAATCTTAGTCCTCATTGGTCCACAAAGATATGTATGCACCAGATCTAATGGTTTTGATGTGGAATATTCCTTAGCAGAAAATTTGCATCTTGTATGCTTCCCTTCATAACATGGCTTGCAACTGATTGATTGAGGTTTCTTGATTCTTGATATATCCCATACCAACCCTTTTGAACTAATCTTGACATGTCATCAAAATTCATGTATCCCAACCTTTTGTGTCAAAGCCATCTTTCATCCTTTTGTGCAATGAGACAACTCTATCCATTCAACTCACTAAGGATATAAGTATCACTGTCTTTCCTACTTCCTTTCACAGTCATCTCATTGGTACTTGATTCTTTGATTTTGCAACCATTAGCACTAAAGGATAACTTGTATCCTCTATCACACTTCTAACTGGCACTCAACAAATTATGTTTTAAACCTTCAACATACAAAACATCACGTGTCTTTGTTGTACCATCACCAAGACTTAAAGTACCCTTGCTGAAAATTTTGGCAATTGAATTGTTTCCAAGGGCAACAAAACCACCTTCGAATTTCTTGAAATTCATGAACTTGCTTTTATCTCTAGTCATATGACTAGAGCAACCACTGTCAATAATCCATAGATTCTTCTCCTTCTGAGCATTAAAAGTAGTCTAAGCAATCATAGAATTTTCAAACTTCTTTTCTTCAAGGACCATCTTCTAGACCTTCTCCAAAACATCACTTCTTCCTTTTTCTGGTAATGGGGAACTAACAAAATTACTTTTGTAGTTCCTTGAAATTTTTGCACTTGGAACAAATGACATTAAAATTGTACAGAGGTGTAAATGCATTATTACTGATGAAATTATTTCTTCTTACCAGAACTCTTCTACAATCCACAACCTTATGTCCATAATAATTGCAATTGGAATAATAACCAAAGAAAGAAATTTTTACTTGGTATTGTGTCCTTATCTTCTGGATCTTCTTCTTTTGCTATGCACTTGAATAAATCCATCATTCTAAGTCATACTTCCATCAGTTGTCATTATCTTTTCTGACCTTGAACTTGTTGGTTTTTTTTGAGAATCGAGCTTGATCTCACTAGATGCCTATGAATTTTCCATAATTTAATAACTAGAAAAGGTAAGGATTGTCCAACGAACAAGTAAAGGATTGCTAAACCTTTACTTCTACACTTCAGGCTTTGTGAAACCCAGGAGGGTAATCCTAACAATTTTTTAGATGATATTCTTATGCCATTTTGTTGTGAACATTGTAATAAATAGATACATTCCTATAAGTTGCTAATTAGATAAAATCCTTCAAGGATTTGGCTGACCCTTAAAAAAATTATTACCTAAAGCAAGGAATGAATGGTACTTCATAACACTCGACTGCAATTAAAAGTGTGTAAGTGATTTTCATCAAGATTTGTGTTCTTGGTTAGGCACAGGACAACTCATTTACTTCTAGGATATCCAAATTCATAGACCATTATTTTATCAATGGGTAACAAAGTCATATTTGTAACAAACTGTAATACATTAGCAATTAAACTCAACATTTACAGGCTATTGATATATTGCTTTGCAATACACAACTCATTATACCAGAAATAAAAACTACTTAATAATCCTTGGATTCCATCTTACAAACCTATGATTTCATTAGAGCATTTATTAGTTCTTTGAACAAAAGCAGAAAAAAACCATACATTCAACCAAAACAATTGAAGACAAACAAAAGATCTTTGATCATTTCATTCATAATTTGAGAAACAAGATACATAAGAGAATTTGTTCCAGAATTTGTAGTTTTCATTTATATGTTATTGCTACTATAAAACTATTAAGCCTATTACAAACTAAAGTGTACCTAGGACTCAATACTACTCTATTCATTTATACTTGACTTACAAAACTGCTTTCATATAAGCTCAAACCTTCTCCAGCCAAAGAGAACCTGAACCCTACCAAAAAAGACTCTTTTTTTTGTAATTGGCCTTGAATTCCCATTTATAGAAATATGGGAGCAACAAGCCTCGGGCCAAATTACAATTTCAGTCACATTTTCATTTGACATACATTTCATTTCAATTTCAAAACTCCCCAAGTAGTTATATTTGCACTTTGAAAAAGGGGGAAAGCATATAAGAAAAAATGCATTCCCATTTGCTAAAGAAGATTTACCTTCCTTTCAAAAGGCATCATTCGTTGTTGTAGCAACATCAAAACCTCTCGTCCATGTTAGCCAAAATGTATTCCACCTCATCGCCTAAGACCAAAACTCCAAACCAGGACTCTGTTTCTGCAATGGTTCATCATCCTCATCATCTTTAGAATCAGAGTATGCATGTCTCCATGATTTTGATGAAATTGGAGAACTTGTCTCTCCATCATCAGAGTCTTCTAGACCAACAAGTGTAAGTAGATACTGGGCATATTTTGGATCATCTTCGGCCTCATCTTCCATGGCAACATCAGGTTCCTCCATATAAGAATCATAAGCCTTGTAGTCCTTATCTTTCTTCTTTTTCTCCCGAGACTTGGTCAATTCCCCTGACTTAGTTTTCTCTTACTTTGTACTCAGTTCTTTCAGGAACACACAACTAGGCTCACCCTGGTTGCAAACAACAACCCTACTTCTCAAGTTCTAAGTATTCTTAGCTTCACTTCCCATGAAAGTGGGAAAAGCTTTCTTCACTATCTCTGGCTTCGCAGACTTCTTAGACATGTCTGGCTTAATTATGGGTGTGTCATCTTGGGTTTTAGGCCTCTTGAAACCTTTTTGTTTAGGTTTCCTCTATGGCCTAATGGTTGAATCACTGGGATTACTCATCCTCACAGAATAACAGAGCTAGGGCTTGCAGACTTTCAATTGTAGGAAAAGTTTTATTAGTTTATGCTCTCAAAAATAAACTTGCAGAACAAAAACCCCCAAACCACACACAATTCTCAACAACCCAAATGGGGTTTAAAAACAACTAAACCCTCACCAACCCCAAGCATTCAAATCCTACATACTTCTTGATAATTCACTAAACCAGACAACCTATACGCAATTGACATAGAAGAAACTGGATACCTACTTACCCGAGAGAACTTGTCTTCAATACCTCTGCAACAACTCACCTGAGATCCACACGCTTTCTCCTCTGGATCTAGACCAACTCCTCATCTCTTTGACAGTTGCAATTGCGAAATAAAATTGGTTGAAAAATCTCTTTATGGTGCATGCCTGAGGTGTGTCGACCATTAATGTTTAAGAGAAATATCGCACGAGCAAGATGACAACCAACCACCTCAAGTTTGAATCTTGGCGTCGATCCCTTTGATTTAAAACATGATCAATGATGATCCTCAACCATTGCATTATGTTCTTACAACTTGTGCTTTAAAAACAATAATGACACCTCAGAGAACTGACATGTGGCGCCTTTAAACACCTTAGTCACCTCTTATCTGACAGCCATCACACATCGCTACTTTGGTTCGTGCTCCCTCAAGTTTGTTCGTGATGCATTAAGACCAGGCGATGGGGGAATATTCCATCAGACATTCCATCACTCATCATTGATATATGTGTTGAAACCTCATTTGAAACCACGATGGCCTTAGGTGGCACGATGGGCGCAAGGCACAACAGTTTTATCACCCATCGTTGATTCACTTCGCAACAATCAACACATATTAGCGATGGAGAACTTCTAGTGATAGGTTAGGAGCATACCACGTGTCCATAGGACAATATCAAGGACTGAGAAAGCATCACCTCTAGCGATACTTCACATCAACGATGGAACATTTGAACAAAGGATCTCATCACGCATCGCTAATTCATACCGAGAACTCACAAGTGATTAGCGATAGTGAGAAAGGTTAGTGATACAAAGGATATTGCCAGCATTGTTCATCGCTACTTTGGAACTTAAGGTTAAGACTCTATCCGTGATGAGTGATACAAAAGAAAACAATCCAATTGCACATCACTAATTTGAGGCCTACAGTCTAAAGACAATCTATGATGAGCGATATGAAGGCAATGAATGGGAACCTTAAGTGAATCAATTATGCACGTGCTCATAAGTTATTTTGAAGGGGGGACCTCCTAGGACAAAATAAGACAAGGCCTTAAGGTAACATAATTCACTTTGTTGCAAATGATGTAAAGACCAAACAAGGTCAAATTTTCAACCTTATAAAATAAAAAGATTTCTTCGGACCTAGGCATGTGGAAAAATTTGAATGATAGGTAACGAGAAACCCTAACCACAAGGGGTCGATCACTCCATGAACTTTAATGACATAAGTTGTTTCTAACATGATCAAGAACCGACCACAGTAGGTCAGTAAAGGAATAGACTGAAAAGCTAAGGGTTTAGATATGGGAGAAAATATTCTAAGTAAAACAACTCCCCACATAAAACCCTAAACCCTAACCCTTGATAGACCAAGAGGACCAGAGGAAAAGCACTTTCAGATCAGTGGAACATGGAAATTTTTGAAGGTTCCACTAGTGGCTTCGACTGGGGATGCATGCCTCTCGCAGGCATGTCAAGATTCCAGAGCTCATGGTTGAAGCAAACCAAGTTCAAAGTCCTTGGGTGCTCCATAATTTCTCCCTTGTTCAAGATATTTCTTCTTTTACCTCATTTGATGTCCCCAGGCCACCAAATGAAAAGAAAAACCAATTTTTGCCTCTGTCAAACACACTATTCTATGTTGTCTAAACTAAGCCAAGTCTAGAAACACTGCCTTTATAAAACTAAAAAACCAATATCACCATTGGCATGCTTAACCACACCACTATGCTTTCCAATGCATCCATTAACTCCAATCTGAAATTGCCAATCAAGCACCAACTAAAACCCATAGTTAATATGACACCTTAGCTTATACAACTCATGTTCGTGTTCCATTAAATCCATCGACATCATAAAGTTTAACATCAAATTCAGTTTGCATATCAAACATGAAACCCTCATAAACATTTTTTTCAATAGTCTCATCCAGAAGCACATACCCTGGCCCTTTGAAATCAAATTTTAGCTCCAAATCCAAGACATCAAAATTAATAAGGACTCATATAAATCCTTGGAGTCATCTTTTGATTTTTTTCCCATACCAGGAAAGCATTCATCTTGTGTGATGAATAAGAAATGTTCATACATAAGCACATTTTCAAGTCGATATTCACACTCATCCAAGCACTACATATCAATTATACTGTCACATGCTCCACTACTTTGGAAATATGATTCATCAAAATCCACAGTACGTTTTCCCTTATTCAGGTCAAGGTCATCACCACAAACATCATTACTAACCACATCCCATGCATCAAAAAATATTTTCATTTCAGGTTCATTAACATAGTTTGATCCATTTCTCAAGTCATCATTCAACTCAATGAAAAATGCTTCAAAGGATGGCTCAAATAACTTAGAATTAATAGGGTCAGCAACAAGGCACTCATGTGCATTAGCAATTTCATGTGCATCATCAATTGATAAGTGTCCTAACCCAAATGTAGGAATTTCATTGTAATTTGAAGGTTGTCCATTGACAATTGAAAAAGCCTCTTCATGCTTTCTCTCATCAATACATTCCTTGTTGAAAACAATCATGTCCATATTTTCAAAAAACATACATATTCCATGTCTACCTCACATAGACAATTAGGAACAACAAGGACCTGATAATGTTCATTAGTATCATAGTTAGCATCATCAACATCTTTATCATTTCTGACACTGTGCTTAGGATTAGGATACTAAACACATACATTCTTATCTTCAAACTCATCATCACTCACAAAGTTAGCATACTCTATTGATGATAGCACTGGATCACATCCCAGGTATTCCTCGGATGGGATTTGTTCATTCACTTGTGAGGAAAAGACTTCATGATAATTCATATTATTGCATCCTTCATGTGAAGAAAGTACCTCTAGATTATCCTCATAAAAGGATTCATAATCCTCGAAAAAAGAATCAGAAACCTCACTCTCCTCATAATTCTTATCACAAGAAAATTCATCATCACATATACTATGCTCGTAGTTTTTAGAGCAAATGCTTAAACTTTCATCTTCAATACCTCGACCCCTGACTTGTGATGAGAAAAAAACAACACTTTCCAATGTATCATTATCTTCATTTCTGACATATGGATTTGTATGTATGCTACTTGTGGACTGATTACAATCATTACCTTCATCCATACAACAAGATGGATGCTTATCTTCCAACATACCCTTTTCTCTTGCTTGCATTGCTTTCTAATTTTTCTCAATAGGACAACCACTGTTAACACTTTGAGGCATCATATTTTGTGCATAATCACACTTGGTTCCCTCAACAATCCTTATCCAATCAAGCATCTGATCAAAACCATGAGGCTTCAACTCCTTTGGCAAGGTACTTACCCCTGGCGCAAATATTTCACAAAATAAATCTATGCACGTTGAATCCTTAGGTCTGAAATTTTTGGGGATTTCCAATAGGGTATCCAAAAACCTTGCAAACAGGTCATATGATGATTCTCCCTCATGTCTTTTCATAGTAGACAATCCTTGAACAAAAGATATCTGATCAGAGTTGCTCAAATTTTGTTGATATTCAACTCGAAGCTCACTATGATTTGTGTTTTGTAATGATGGACAAATCAGAACAACAGAAGCATTGTCATTTTGACAATCATTTCTATTTTCATGAATTCCATTTGCATGAGGTGTGCTAGGACAACAAACACTTGCAACCATTTATCCCTTCATCATTGAATATTTCAAATTGTTTTCAATATCCATAACAATTTGATATGCATTATGGAGTGTTGTAGGCTCTTTATCTCTTAACAAATAGCTCATGTATTCATCAAATGCACCTAAATAAATAACCAAACACTATGCATCCTTTAGTCTTAGATATTTTGGGATATCCCATATTGCCTTTACAAATTTGAGATTGAAAGCTGGGACTAACTCCTCTTCTTCTTTCTGGATGTTCATAAATTTTTGTCTCACTGAAAAATGGATCAATCCTCTCACCAAATTGTTCTATGAATGTTGACATGAACTCATTCCATGAAGAAATAGAACATACTGGCAAATATGAAAACCAATATCTGGCATCTTCCTTCAGAGATTGAACAAAGAATTTCATGATGACATCTTTGTGGTTTATCTCATAATCTCCTATTAAATCATAAAACACTTGAAGGTACTTATATGCTGATTCTAAGCTATGTCCTTTAAATTTTGGCAAATGTTCCCTAACCTCATTAGGAATAGGGTTTGGGAAACCTTGAAAACCATTAAAATTTAACGGTCTATACCTTCCAATAGAAAATTTACTTTGAAAACATGACAGGGGTTGCACATTCTTCATGCTTGCATCTAACACTCGACAGGGATGCACAGGTGAATGAAACATTTTCCTATACTCCCTTTACAAACTTCAACCATCAATTCTATAGTTGATCACTGCCCTATTTCTTGCTTTTACCATGACCTTAAAATATTACAATGCAACTCAAATCTAAGATCTCTCTAATGGGAAGATTTTCAAGAACAAGCATACTTCTTCAACATAATACAGAGGCTACAAATTGTAACTCGGAAGTATGTAGAATAATCACTACCATTCCCTTTCTTAGTGATTAATCTCACTCAATAGGGAACCAAAAATTTTCAAGACTTTCAAATATGGTTTTCATAACAAGTTTTTACTTCTTGAAAACCAAAACAAGGAAAATACCAGGATATGTTGCAGCTTCTGTAAATTATCACTTCTGACTGGAAACCTTTGTAGATTTGAGACTTGTCTTCTTCACAACTTCCTCAAGTGCTTTCCATAAAGTTTCCACCTCTCTTCATAGAGGACTAAACTTCAATAATATGCAGTTCTTTCAAATATTTATTTCATTTAGGGTCTTCTCAAACAACAGAGTCATAGATCCCTTTAAAATTACTCCAACATAACCCATTTGCAAGTCCAAAACTTCAATATCTGAACCAGATGTTCAAATTCATCCAATTCTTGACTCTTTCCAAATAGTACTGGAGCCTTCTTAAATTTTCAACCTAGCTTCGCATCAGGGTGCTTCATCATATGAGCTTAGGTCCACTTCATCACTTATCAAAAAATTCTTCAACTATTTTTCCTTATTTCCTCAAAAAAATGCACACTGGTGCAGAGATCCCAGAGTCCCCACCCATACTTAGTGGGAATTTATAAAAATATTCATGGAATTATTGTAGATATTGACAGAATTTGCAAACTCATAGGAATTACAACAAATCCTAGGCAACACATACAAGAATTAACTCACATACACTAAAGCTAGGTTGAAGGGTGAACTTATATTGCAAAATATTGGACTATAATACTTTTGATCTGGAACTAGAGACTTTGTATGGATTGTCTCCAGTAGAGTCACCAATTTGTTGGTTATTTTTTGAGAACCAAACTTGATCTCAATAGATGCCTATGAATTTTCCATAATTAAATAACTAGCTAAGGTAAGGATTGGCCAACGAACAAGTAAAGGATTGCTAAGCCTTTACTTCTGCACTTCAGGCTCTGTGAAACCGAGGAGGGTAATCCTAACAATGTTTTAGATGTATTCTTATGCCATTTTGTTGTGAACATTGTAACAAATAGATACATTCCTATAAGTTGCTAATTAGATAAAATCCTTCAAGGATTTGGCTGACCCTTAAACAAATTATTACCTAAAGCAAGGAATGAGTGGTACTTCATAACACTCGACTGCAATTAAAAGAGTGTAAGTGATTTTCATCAAGATTTTGTGTTATTGGTTAGGCACAGGCCAACTCATTTACTTCTAGGATAACCAAATTCATAGACCAGTGTTTTATCCATGGGTAACAAATTCATATTTGTAAACTATAATACATTAGCAATTAAACTCAACATTTACATACTATTGATATATTGCTTTGCAATACACAACTCATTATACCGAAAACTGAAACTACTTAATAATCCTTGGATTCCATCTCACAAACCTATGATTGCATTAGAGCATTTAATTAGTTTTTTGAACTAAAGAAAAAATAAAACCATACATTCAACCAAAATAATTGAAGACAAACAAAAGATCTTTGATCATTTCATTCATAGTTTGAGAAACAAGATACATAGGAGAGAATTTGTTCCAAAATTTGCAGTTTTCATTTACATGCTATTGCTACTATAAAACTGTTAAGCCTATTACAAACTAAAATGTACCTAGGACTCAATACTACTTTGTTCATTTGTTCTTGACTTACAAAACTACTTTCATATGAGCTCGAACCTTCTCCAACCAAAGAGAACCTGAACCCTTCCAAAAAAAACTTTTTTTTGTAATTGGCCTTGAATTTCCATTTATAGAAATATGGGAGCAACAAGCCTTGGGCCAAATTACAATTTCAGTCACATTTTCATTTGACATACATTTCATTTCAATTTCAAAACTCCCCAAGCAGTTATATACGCACTTTGAAAATGGGGGAAATCATAAAAGACAAAATGCATTCCCATTTGTTGAAGAAGATTTACTCGCCTTCCAAAAGGAATCATTCATTATTGTAGCAGCATCAAAACCTCTTGTCCATGTTAGCCAAAATGTATTCCACATCAGCGCCTAAGACCAAAAATCCAAACCAGGACTCTGTTTCTGCAATGGTTCATCATCCTCATCATCTTCAAAATCAGAGTATGCATGTCTCCTTCATGATTTTGATGAAATTGGAGAATTTGTCTTGCCATCATCAGAGTCTTCTAGACCTGCAAGTGTAAGGAGATATTGGGCATATTTTGGATCATCTTCGGCCTCATCTTCCATGGCAACATCAGGTTCCTCGATATAAGAACCATAAGCCTTGTGGTCCTTATCTTTCTTCTTTTTCTCCCGAGACTTGGTCAATTCCCCTGACTTAGTTTCCTCTTTATTTGCACTCAATTCTTTCAGGAACACACCACTAGGCTCACCTTGGTCGCAAAAAAAACCCTACTTCTCAGGTTGTAAGTATTCTTAGCTTCATTGGTCATGAAAGTGGCAAAAGCTATCTTCACTGTCTCTGGCTTTGCAGACTTCTTAGACATGTCTAGCTTAATTATGGATGTGTCATCCTGGGTTTTAGGCCTCTTGACACCCTTTTGTTTAGGTTTTCTCTCTGGCCTAATGCTTGAATCACTAGGCTTACTCATCCTCATAGAATAACAGAGCTAGGGCTTGCAGAATTTCAATTGCAAGAAAAGTTTTACTAGTTTATGCTCTCAGAAATAAACTTACAGAACAAAAACCCTTAGACTACACATAATTCTCAACAACCCAAATGGGGTTTACAAACAACTAAACCCTCACCAACCCCAAGCATTCAAAGCCTACAAATTTCTTGATAATTCACTAAACTATCCAACCTATACACAATTGACACAAAAGAAATTGGATACCTGCTTACCCAGGAGAACTTGTCTTCAATACCTCTGGAATAGCTTGCCTAAGATCCACATGCTTTCTCCTCTGGCTCTAGACCAACTCCTCAACTCTTTGATAGTTGTGATTGTGAAAGAAAATTGGTTGACAACTCTCTTTATGGCAAATGCCTGAGGCGTTTCCATCATTAATGTTCAAGAGAAAGCTTGCGTGAGTAAGTTGACAACCAGCCACCTCAAGTTTGAATCTTGGCGTTGATCCCTTTGATTTAAAACATGATCAATGATGATCCTCAACCATCATGCCATGCTTTTACAACTTGTGCTTTAAAAATAGCAATGACACCTCAAAGAATTGACACGTGGCCCCTTTAAACACCTTAGTCACCTCTTATTTGAAAACCATCGCACATCGCTACTTTGGTTTGTGCTCCCTCAAGTGTATTCGCGATGCATTAAGACCAGGCGATGGGGGAATATTCCATTAGACATTCCATCGCTCATCGCTGATATATGTGCTGAAACCTCATTTGAAATTGTGATGGCCTTAGGTGGCACAATGGGCACAAGGCACAACAATTCTATTGCCCATCGTTGATTCACTTCGCAACAATCAACACATATTAGCGATGGATAACTTCTAGCAATAGGTCAAGAGCATACCATGTGTCCATAGGACAAGATCAAGGGCCGAGAAAGCATCACCTCTAGCAATACTTCACATCAACGATGGAAGATTTGAACAAATGATCTCATTGCGCATTGTTGATTCATGACGGAGAACTCACAAGCAATTAGCAATAGGGAGAAAGGTTAGTGATACAATGGATATTTCCAACATCGCTCATCACTACTTTGGAACTTAAGGTTAAGACTCTATCTGCGATGAGCGATACAAGAAAATTGTCCATCGCGCATCGCTAATTTGAGGCCCACGGTCTAAAGACAATCTACGATGAGCGATATGGAAGGCGATGAACGAGAACCTTAAGTGAATCAATTATGCACATGCTCATAAGTTGTTTTGAAGAGGGGACTGCCTAGGAAAATGTAAGACAAGGCCTTAAGGTAAGATAAATCACTTTGTTGCAAAGGATGTAAAGACCAAACAAGGTCAAATTTTCAACCTTATAAAATAAAAGGATTTCTTCGGACCTAGGCACATGGAAAAAATTGAATGATGGGTAACAGGAAACCCTAACCATAAGGGGCTAGTCACTCCATGAACTTCAATGACATACGTTGTTTCTAACATGACCAAGAACTGACCATAGCAAGTCAATAAAGGAATAGATCGAAAAGCTAAGGGTTTAGATATAGGAGAAAATATTCTAAGTAAAACAACTCCCCACATAAAACCCTAAACCCTAACCCCTGATAGACCAAGAGAACTAGAGGAAAACCACTTTCAAATCAGTGGAACATGGAAAATTTTGAAGGTTCCTTTAAAACTTCTAGAACCTATCACTTCCAAACTTTCCTTAGAGCCTTCTCTAACTATTCTATCTTTTTTTTCTTCTGATCACCAAAACCTACTCTAGTTTTTCCATGCAAAGTTTTCTAACCTTCCAATATCTAATCTATGGCTTCAATACTTTTACTAAATTTCAACTACAATTATTGATTAACTTTCTCAAGCTCTTTTATGGCTGCAACAATTTTTGCTTCAAGCTTCTCATAATCTTTGTCTCTTGACAATGATCTCTCTGTTGGAACTTCTTCAACTCTTTTTTCTTTTTTCTGCTTGAGTCTTTAGATCAATAATCAACTTTTCAGCAATCTTCAAATCTTTTGATATTCTTTCTTTATCTCTCACTTCTTCTGCAATTCTATCCTTCAGCTTCTTCATTTCTTTTTCATCCCATAACAATTTCTCCATAAGATTTGTGTCTTCTTTATTGTCTTTGGAACCTATTTCAGCATCTCCTCAGCAGTTTCAAAATCCATGAACATAGCTTTCCCATTTTCTTCTTTGGATACATCTTCATCGTCTTCTTCAGTGGAATAGTCTTCTTCCTCATTAGGGTAAAAACTCTTTTTCTTACTCTATTAGTATTCTTATGGGGACACTTAGCCATAACATATCCAACTTCTACACAATTGAAATATTTGAAAGCTAATTTACCTTTATACTTATCAAAACCTCTTTTCATCTTTCCAACTATATCAGAGCAAATTTTCACCTCTCACGCAAATTCCCCTTTTGTACATTCTCACCTTAGAAAACCAAATCCGAAGGAAAAATTCCACATCAGCTTGTTAACTTCCTTCCACTTGGCATTTGTCCTTTGTGTCGGTGGAGGAATATTTGTAGAGGACGCCCGTGTGGCGCGCTTACGTCCCTAATGGATTCTTGTGTCTGAAGCTAGCAGAGGCATTACACTTCCCATTGGGAACGGTTTGTAGCGTCCCTCTTCGACCACCCGACCCTGAAAATGGTAGGTTCTCTTCTCCTTCAAATTCTTCCATTCTTCATTCAAATCATCTCTTCTTGCAATCCTCTAAGCATTCAACTCATATTTTTCCATCACTTCTTGCATTCTCAGCCTTCATTTCACTCTCAACGACACTCCAACACTCCATTGCAACAACAACACTCTATCAACTCTGTCAAGCAAGTGTGAAGCAAGCCATTACAACAGGGGCTTGAGGTTTCACAACACCTCCCTTCATCGTAGTCGAGGCTGTGGTGATTGTTCAAGCTCTCTTTCTCCATCATTGGCTAGTGAGCTCTTGGTGGAGGTGGTAATGTTTTCACTCCTCTCCTTTATGATTTGGTTGAGTAGCTATATATTGCTTTGTAGTGTTATTCATGTGCTTTCTTTCTTTACTTCCTTATCATACTTTTCTCTATCATTTCTATTTGGTTATCTATGGAGGTGGAAACACCAAAACAAGGGTCTGACTGAGGCAGGACCCTATACAACCCCAACAAATTTCCCCTCTCTCTTGTGTGTAGGTGGACGTGCATTTGGAGCTAGTTGGTGAACATGCACTTTTGTGAGATTGTCTTCGTCACCTTGGTTCTAGTTTATTTACTTTATCATTTCAGTATTTACTTTGCATACTTTCTCATTATTTTTTTATCATCTAGATTGTACTAGCTAGGCTATTAGTAGGTCTTTTTGGAAGTTTCTCTGTGTTCATCATTTTTTGGCCATATGGATGCCAGCGCGCCCGAGAGATGCCAATGCGCCGTGCTGACGTCCCAGAACTGTGCTGTCGTCTTCAGACAGTGAGGCACAAAATTGACTCCAAAAAGCCAGCTCGCCTAGCCTAGACTAGAGTTTGGGTCTGCAGAGTGATTGAAGGACTTTATAGTCCTTATCATTCCCGTCCTTTGCATCAAGCACCCCTTTAGAGTGAGGTAAGTTAGGGCAGCCTTCCACTCTTGGCTCTCCATGACCTGGGGCCTTAACATGGTTGGTCTCCCTCTCTTACATTTTTGGTGAACCCAACGTGGACCAACATTTGTTCATTCATTGGTGTTGAGGCTTTTCCCCTTGTACCTTGTGATTGTTGTGCCCTTGAGTGTTGTGATGGTTTATGAGCATCACAATCCAGTCCACAAACTTTGGGTATATTGTTAGGAGAATTGTATGACACCTTCTAATGGAAAGGATGAAGGTCACTGCTAGTTTCTCTACAGGCCTTTTTGTTAGATCCATCGTTGGTCTCGCCACACAATAGTAGTTGTTGAGGGGTGAGGTAGGGGTTTCCAATGAGACTGACCATGTCCCCACTCCTCCTGCGTCTCCTACACCATCATTGGTGGATGGGTATGAGGCTGTTCACATTCCTTCAGAGGATATCTTTGTCCTTAGCAAAGGACTATGTGACTTAGAGAATCACTTGGAAAAGGACCCAAAGATGGCTAGGGTTGCTAGGGTTATCAATGAAATAAAATATATGGTTGGAAAATATTGAACGGGCATAGAACTCTTGGCTAGTATCTCTAGTCTTACTAAAGCATGTGCTCCTCTAAACAATCCTAACATTGTGCAAGGGGCCACTTTCGAAGATCATGAGAGACAACTACGAATGTTGATGCCTCCCATGTCTGTGTACATGGCCGATGTCGTCCCCTCGATCAACATCCCCTCTACCTCTAAGAGGTCTGAAACTATCAAGGTGAATAGAATACCCTTGGGATTTAGCTTCACCCCTCCTGTCACCTCTAGTGGTGGAGGTTTTGGAAGGATGAGTGGTGAAGGATTTGGTAGTGGTGGTGGCTTTGGTAGCGAAAGTGGTGTTGGCGGAGGTGGTTCCAATGGAAGCCATGGTGGTGGCTTCAGAAGTGGAGGTGGCTCCGACAGAGGCCCTACTAGTGGCGGTGGTTACACCGGTGGCCCTAGAAGCAGCTCTAGTGGTGGTTATGGAGGAGGTCCTCTAGTGCTATGTCTTCTAACGAACCTATTCTGAACACTCTTCTTAAAAATATGGGTAAGATGCAAAGCCAGTTGGTGAGTCTCTCCCAAGCCTCTACCCAACCTATATTTCAACCCTTTTTTTGACATAGCTCATTATCAGTAGCGATTTTAAACACTCCCTTCCCTTAAGGAATGGAGATTCCTAAGTTCGAGAAATATGGCAGAAAAGGGGACCCACAAACACATGTTTCTGCCTTTAATGCCCTATGTATAGATGTATTCCATCATGATGCATTGATGGCGAGGTTATTCCCCTGATCTCTTAAGGATACAACACTTGAATGCTACTGTTCCTTACCCGATAATTCCATTTTCTCATTTGATCAACTTGTAAACCAATTCCTATGACAATTCCAAGCTAACATCGGACCGAAGATGACCTTTTCAGATCTCGTCCGATGCAAACAAGGTGATAATGAAAAGATCATTGATTTTATAGCACGATACCAAGCGCTCTTTTCACAAATCTCTTATCCGCTGCTCGATTATGACGTGTAGAAGGTGTTCAGAGGGAACTTGCAAAGACCTTGGTAGGAGATGTTTTCCCTTATGAAATACCCTTCTTTTGTGCATTTGTGTGTTGCATTACAGGAGTATCAACAAACGATAGTTCAGTTCAAGGGATCCTCCTCACGCTCCCGTTCAGAAGGAAAGTCTGTTGTGTCGTTCTCTGGGAAAGGTAAGGCTATTGCAATTGTAGTAGCCGCTACGACTGATAATGACCTCAAGCACAACCGAAAGTTCACAAAGTTAGGAGAATCATATTCTTCCATCTTGCAGAAGTTGCTAAAGGATAAGATCATAAATTTGGAGAACCCTAAGCCTCTTAAAGAACGTTTCCCTAGTTGGTATGATCTAAATATCTTCTGTCAGTACCATCGAGTTAACGAACATGATACTGAACGTTGTATGTGCCTGTGTCATGAGATACAGGACCACATCGAGGATGGTACTATCCATCTTGATGGAAGTAAAAAAAACATGAACAAATCGATGGAAAAAGAAAATAGTGAGTTGTAGATATACACAGACCCATTTTTGTCACATTTTGCCAACATGATTATCGATCCCTCTTATTCTACTACTCGGCCGGAGGCATATGTTAACATGGTCACGATTTCTCCTACCATGCAACATGAACACGACTCTCTGGATGTGACATTCACGTCGCAGGAGTTACCCCTAAACAAAGTCCTCTCCCCTCTACATTCCTGCTTGCACCAATGGCAACATTGTGACAAGGGTCTTACTCGATCCCGCGAGCTAGGTGAATGTCATTACAGAAGAGACGTTGTGGCTTAATTCATTACATAGAAAAGAGTATGAAGAAAAAAAATCTACCATCTGTACACATGATGGCCTTTGTCTAAAGTCATACGAGTCCATAACTCTATTCATCCTAGTAGGACCTAGGGTTGTAGCATAGTCTTTGACGTTATCCCGGAGTTAGATCTGTTCAGGATGAAGTTAGGCATACCTTGGCTAGCTTCCATGAATGGAATCACCTATGTTATCCACAAATGTTTAAAATTCTCCCATGAAGGTGTTGTGCACGTAGTGCATGACACTAGATACCAGCCTTTGGTAGCCCAAGGGGGTTATTCATTAGATCACTTTTGGCCCACCCTGGTTGGTTTGCTTCCTCCAAGAATGGACCTACTTTACAAAAACTATGTGAAGTATAAGACCGGGGACAAGGGATAGCCGAAATTGGCCCTTCTGGTAGTACAACAACCGGCTACCTCCCCTTCTCGAAAAGGGAAATAGAAGCTCCCCCATCCTCGTGATGGCTCTCCTCCTCCTCTTTCTAGAGAAGAGTTTTGGATGAATATGCCTGGATTTTATCCATTAAGTTTGATTATACCACCCTGGCATAAACCTAAGATCAGGATATTGGATCTCCCTACTAAACCACATGGACCTTGGTACTATTTGTATGGTAGAGGAAAAGGCCCTCGTGGGGAATCCTCTATGTCTCGAACTTCGCAGCCTCCTACCATTTCTGCTCCCAAAGTGGTAAACGGGAAGAGGCTCATTGTCAAGGCATTAGAGTTGACTCCCCCCACTGCTTCTCAACCCGCTCCTCCTGCTCCCATTTAGGAGCCTCTCCCTCTGCTAGAAACAGCTGTGGAGGACACTCACATGGCTGAGCAGGAGCCTTATGTTCCTTCGCAACCTTCGGTCTCTAGCTCAAAGAGTTGTAGAAATTGCCTTGCACGTGAGCACAAGCGTCGATGAAAGGCTCTCGTGGCTGAGTAGGACACCTTATAGAGGAAGGAAGAGGAGACGATCACCCCTGTATCAGGGCCTCTTGATGCGTCCTCCTCTCTCCTCCCCTCTGCTTCTATTCAATCTAGCTCCGCATTGCTTTCGGCTTCCATTGTGAATATGAATGCGCATAACCCTAAAAAGGTGTAGGTGTTCATTGCTCCTTTGGTGGAGCTGCCTTCGTTGATGTCCCTTCTGTATGTCTCGCCTTTCCTGAAACTTGTAGATATGCTGAAAACTTCAGTGGTATCTACTATGGTTTTCTCTTCCTCCTCTTCCTCTACACCTATCGCCTCATCTGTGGGGAGTTCATGTCCCCCAACAGAGCAGAAGGTGGAGAGAGGTCCTTCCAACAATGAAGGACGTAAGAGGATCCCACCTTCTCTAAAAGGTGTCCCCGCGCTGATCTATTTTGTTTTGGTAATAGAACCAGTCTCGACTTCCCCTGAGTTCATCACCGCTCCCGAGTCACTCGGTGAGCCTAGCAGTGAACCTCAGGCACAATTTTCCCCATCCATTGAGGTACAACATGACACTCTAGTGAAGTGCATGTTTAACTCTCTGGATGAAGTTCTGGCCCTGTCAGTGATCTTCGCGAAATCGTTGACCATAGCTCCACAAGAGCTAAGTGGAGGAGACCTTGCAGGGGCTTCTTCCTTAGCCCTTGTTTCAGGAGGGTTGGATGCTCCTCCTCTTAACATCCCACCACTGCAGGTTCGTCCTCCTTCCCCCTATGATGATCTAGAGTGGGAAGCAGACAACCTCTTAGTCGATCAGTTTTAGGGGGAGGCTTCTTCTTTATCTTTAGATTAGATGTGTGTGTGTTGTGATGTGTTCCCTTGTGATCGTGCTATGTGTGCCTAAATGACCCTTGTCACCCTTGTTGGTGCTTAGATACAGGTGTGGTTTTTGTGTCGTAAACCTTCTTCTATTTGCATCATCATTCTTCCATGTTTGTGATTGACTTTCAACAAAATTGGGGACGATGCAAAGCATTGGGGGCATTTGGGCTTCCCTTCCATGTTGACCCAATTTTTTATTTTTACTTTGTCTTCTCATGTATTCTTCACATGGTCTAATATAGTAGGGGGTTGATAACAGTTCATTTCATATACTATTACTATACTTATATATATTTATGAGCAGTTATGACCCCAAAATATCAGATCAACCCTGTGTCTCTTATTTGTTATCTTATTTTTTCTCTTTCACTCTTTTCTTATCTTTCTCTCTTCTTTGCTTGAGTTTTCCCTTTCATGTGTGTCACTGCCATTTCTATAACACTCCAATTTTCAGAAAATGTATTCGTTGCCAACGAATCTTTTCTCGAGAATCTTCATAATTTTTTTTTCAAAGAATCACATTCTTGACTTGAAACCCTAATGGAACGTGTTTCTTTCATCATGGGTTTGCAAAGAAAGAACTTGAGACCTTTTCTTCGAGGTGGGAGCAACTTGGACCCACCCCTCACAAGGGGGAATTTTCTTCCTTTTGAATTCCTTGATGAAGTGAACATCTTTCGAAAGGATTCCTTGATGATGAATCGATTTGAGAAAGAAACATTTCTTCCGCACTTTCGAATAGTGCGTCCCTTGAGTGGACCCCTTTCTTCACGCCAGGTTCCCAAGGGACCTCTTTGAAAGTTTTCCAATCTATTGATGGTCTACGCAACTATCTACTTACTTGCCTATGTGGCCACTTTCGAACATGTTCTATCTGCGGGTGAACGTCTCGCTTTGCAGGTGCGCTTATGAAGCCACTTTCCAAATCTATAGAGTCTCCCTTCCTAGGGTTTCCTCCATGTGAGAGATCTTGGGGGATACCTCCCTACAGGTCTACGGGTTTGTAGGGTGCTTCTTCTGAGCTTCCTCCATGCGAGAGATCTTGGGGGTCGCTCCCCTACAGGTCTATTAGTCTGTGGGGTACTTTCTTTGGGTTTCCTCCATGTGAGAGATCTTGGGGGTCGCTCCCCTGCAGGTCTGCAGGTCTATGGGGTGTTTTTTCTAGGTTTCCTTTATGTGAGAGATCTTGGAGGACACCTTCCATGCAGGTCTGTGGGTCTATAGGGCGATTTCTTTGGGTTTCCTTCATGTGAGAGATCTTGGAGGACACCTTCCTTGCAGGTCTTCGAATTTGTGGGGTGCTTTCTTTGGGTTTCCTTCATGTGAGAGATCTTGGAGAACACCTTCCCTACAGGTTTGCAGGTTTGTGGGGCGCATTCTTTTGGTTTCCTTGATGTGAGAGATCTTGGAGGACACCTTCCCTATAGGTCTGCGGGTCTATAGGGCACTTCCTTTAGGTTTCCTTCATGTGAGAGATCTTGGAGGACACCTTCCTTGCAGGTTTTCGGGCCTGTGAGGTCCTTACCTCTCGGGGCTTCCTTCATGTGAGAGATCTTGGGGGTCGTCTCCTTGCAGGTTTGTGGTCTTTTAAGACGCTTTCAATCTACAACTTCATAGTTCTGCGGGGCTATGAAGTCCTTTGCTTACCCTGCGCTTTTGAGCTCGCCAGATTACAATCTGCTTCCTCAACGGTTCAAGTATAAATTTCTAACCCTATTCACTATTTGATCTACTTTACTGAAGCAATCATCAGTATTCATGCTTGCTAAAGTAGGGGAAAAATTTATAGGAGCGAATTTGTACCCCTCACACAAATTCCCCTTTTGTACATCCTCACCTTAGAAAACAAAATCCGAAGGAGAAATTCCACATCAACTTGCTGACTTCCTTCCACTTGGTGTCTGTCCTTTGTGTCAGTAGAGGAATATTTATCGGGGATGCCCGCGCGGCGTGTAGATGTCCGTGTGGTTTGCTTACATCCCTAAGTTGGCACAGGCATTACACTTCCCATTGGGAACAGTTTGTAATGTCCCTCTTCGACCAACCGACCCCGGAAACGACAGATTCTCTTCCTTCTCCTTCAAAATCTTCCATTCTTCATTCAACTCATCTCTTTTTGCAATCCTCTAAGTATTCAACTTATCTTTTTCCATCACTTCTTGCATTCTCAGCCTTCATTTCATTCTCAACAGCACTCCAACACTCCATTGCAACAACAACTCTATCAACTCCGTCAAGCAAGTGTGAAGCAAGCCATTGCAGTAGGGGCTTGAGGTTTCATAACACCTCCCTTCATCGTAGTCGAGGTTGTGGTGATTGTTAAAGCTCTCTTTCTCCATCATTTGCTAGTGAGCTCTTGGTGGAGGTGGTAACATTTTCACTCCTCTCATTTACGATTTGGTTGAGTAGCTATATATTGTTTTGTAGTGTTATTTGTGTGCTTTCTTTCTTTACTTCTTTATCATACTTTTCTCTATTGTTGCTATTTGGCTGTTTGTGGAGGTGGAAACACCAAAACGGGGGTCTGACTGACAAGCCCCTATATAGCCCCAACAAATTTCCCCTCTTTCTTGTGTGTAGGTGGACGTGCATTTAGAGCTAGCTAGCGAATAGGCACTTTTGTGATATTGTATTCATCACCTTGGTTCTAGTTTATTTACTTTATCATTTCAGTATTTACTTTGCATACTTTCTCATTCTATTTTTACCATCTAGATTGTACTAGCTAGGCCGTTAGTAGGTCTTTTTGGTAGTTTCTTTGTGTTCATCGCTTTCTGGACGTACGAACGCTAGCGTGCCATGCTGACATCCCAGAACTGCGCCGCTATCCTCACACAAAGAGCTGTCTGAGGCACAAAACCAACTTCAAAAAGCCAACTCGCCTAGCCCAAACTATAGTTTAGGTTTGCAAAGTGATTGAAGGACTTTATAGTCCTCATCATTCTCGTATTTTGCATCAAGCACCCCTTTAGAGTGAGGTAAGTTAGGGAAACATTCCACTCTTGGCTCTCCATGACCTGGGGCCTTAACATGGTTGGTCCCCCTCTCTTACACTAACAAAATTTGGTTCTTTTGAATATGATCCATAAGCAGAATCTTGATCAACCTGCTTCAAGGATACTCTAAAAGCAGCTTCTTCCCTTATAGAATCTTCACTTTCAAATCTCATTCAAATGTAGTTAATGTTCCATGTAGCTTAATTAGCTTCAAAGTATTCAAATCTTTAGCTTCTTCAATAGCAGATATTTTAGGATCAAATCTTCTGGGTAGAGATCTAATACCTTCTTTACAACCACCTTCTCTTCTAAGCATTCACCAAGACCTTAGATATGGTTGACAACTTCATCAACCCAAAGTATGAATGTATCAATTTTCTCACCTTCTTTCATCCTCAAACCTTTAAACTGAGCTATGTAAGTTTGTAACTTTGCGTCTTTGACTTTATCATAACCTTCATAGATAGTTTCCAACTTTTCCCATATTTATTTTGTTGTTTTTCACTGCATCACTTTCAAAAATTCATAATTAGTCAAACCACATAAAATAACATTCTTAGCCTTTACATTAGCCTCACAAGCCCTCTTTCTAGCTTGATCTCTAGGTGGATTTCAAGGATCTCATATCCCTCTTCAACTAATGCCCAAATATCCATCCCAAGAGCCATCAAATAGGACTCCATCCTAAATTTCTAAAAAGCAAAATTAGATCCATAAAAAATTGGTACTTTGTTTCCAGATGAACTTTCTTGTGCCATTTCGAATCTACCTTAAGCTATTAGACTTCTTCAAAGGAACTTGGATCTGATACTAATTGAAGGGTGCATAATCTACTAAGAGGGGGGTGAATCAGCAGATCAAAACAATTTTAGAAAAAATTATAACTATCATATAGATTTTCAACTCGAAGAGCACTAAACAATACAAGATAATAATTAAAACACAACACAAGATAACACATAACACTAGATATACATAGAAACCCAATATGGGAAAAACCACACTAAGAAACACTCACAAGAAAGAATATAATAAGTGGATTTTACAATCTGATGTAGGCATAAACCTACTAGAGACACCAATCCCCAAATGAATTTGTAGGCACCAACCTACTGGAGACACCAATCCCTATTGGAAAGAGACACCAATCCATAGATTGAACAATACAACAAGTAGAACACCAGCCCAACTGAAATACAAAAATAATGGTAGATTTGAAATTTAACTCTAAAATGCATCAGAGACACAACAACCACTCTCTCACACTGAGAATGACCCTCTAATACAAGCACTCCCTCTTTTCTTCACACTTCTATCTCATACCTTCCATTCATTACACTTACATGCAACACACTTGTACAACTCACACATACAATGCATCTGAACATTTGAAATATATACATGGAATTACATTGACACTCTTCCATGTTGGTCAGGGATCCGCACGAACCCATATGACATAGGGTGGACCTAAATTCAAATTATATGAAACTTGTACTACAACAGTCCAAACACAAGATTATTGCCGCCACAAGAACTTGACACCTTGTGCCACCATGGGAACCTTTAATAGGTCCTATCCTCACTCCATATGCATGATTTTAATTCCACATGCTACTAGTCATTACCACACATGCCTCACAATTTGAATAGCTTGAATGACTTTCTGATACTTCACACTCCTTGCACACTGAGCCGCACCACCAAAAACTTAGGAAACTGATGGAACTGGTGTAGACATACTCTCCTTCCAAACCATAGAGCTATACTACATTTATGAAAGAAATGCCAACCATTTTAATAAATATCTTTTCCCAAAAGATATCCTTTCAGACCACCACGCTCATGTTGATTGCATACTCAACATGGTATAATAAATACATTAACTATCCGAAGATAGTCATACCACAATAAAAACTTGCTTTGTGACACATGAATCAATTATACAGTCTACACACTGATACTTTCATAACCTTAAGATAAATGACAATTCTAGTACTACTACAATCTTCTTCATCTTTTACAACCTTCACATCTGACAACTTTGGCACCCTTTGATAACCACTATTAGCAACAATGATTTGCTGACATCAGTTTGACATCAATAACAATCTATGCTCAAGACAATCTATCTCTTCAATCCAAAATTTACAACAACTTGCTAATATCCACATCGGGCCACAAAAAAGAGATACACATTAGAATACATATGCCCCTACCCATTTTGCAGGACTTTATATATGCCACCCTTTCTAAATCACTTTGAAATGCCAAAATTAGATAAGTACAAAGGAAATGGAGACCCTCACAATCAAATGAGATAGTTCTATGTAGCTTTTGTTAGAGGTGATGTATATGATACTTATCTAATGTGCATCTTCCCAATAATCTTAGGAGGGCAAGCTATGGATTGGTTTTGCTTGACTACCTACAGACATAAGAACCTGGAATGAACTAGTTGACAAGTTTATCTTGTATTTCTCCTATAATATGGAGCGTGAAACAATAATGAATGACTTATGTACCACTAAACAAAATGATGGAGAAATATTTTCCTTCTTCTTACAAAGGTGGTGAAACTTAGCAAGTAAAAGTCTGTGTCACATCTCGAAAAAACAACTGGTTCAAATGTTCATTCAAAATATGAACACTGAAGTTGGGTTCCACTTGAAAATGCTATGTAAAAATTATTTTGATGAAGTCATCAAGAAGGGGCTTACTATTGAGAAAGCCCTAATTTCCAAAGGACTTGTTAAAATATTCAAATAAAACAAAAACAATTCAAATGACAAATCTCGTTATTGGAACAAAAATAAAAATATTGTTAATAATGTTGTTGACACCAAGACGACTCAACATGCTCAACCCATCTTAAACATACAAGCACCAAACAACACTTAGATCTCAACAAATTTTAGGATAACACAAAGAGAGCATCTTCTAAATAAAACAACACTCCTCAATGAAAATACACATCATTGGGAGAACCCATTGCATCAACGCTTCAAAAATTAGTTCAAGAAAACATGATCACACTCCTAGAGATTAGATAGTATGAACCATAGGTTATACTTGTATGGTGGAGAGACATAAATTTTTGTGACTATAATAGAGCAAAGGGACATACCACTCAAGGTTTGAATAAATTGAAGAATCTTATTCAAGATCTCATTGACAGGGGAGACACTGTTGTTGAATATCATCCCAAAAAATCATCACAAAATAATCACATTAATAATATCCATGGATCATGTAGCGAAACATTAGGCATATATCAAGATTATATTTCTGAGCATGATCAAAACCATATACTTATGTCTAGCAATGGCCATAACGTATCCACCTCATTTGAATTCATAATATAGGTTGTATTGAAGAAGTGCGCCCACAAGAACCCTCCATCTCTCCTCCTATTCCTTCATCCATGGAACCTTTGCAACATCAATCCACATCATCCCCATCAATCGACTCATCCAATAATAACACCTACCAAGATTTTCCCCAATGGCTATCCACAATATATAATCCACTATTTGCTATACAAATCCAATCCCTAATCATGAAATTTTAGACCAAACACCGTCATTTATCCCATCACCCATCATACTCACTTAAGTGATTCCTACTCAAATTTCATTACCACCATGCCTAAATACAAAGGATATTCAAGAGTCCTTTATTCCTACCATATTATCAGAACTTGGTCTATGTCAAGAACACTATCCAAAGCATCCAATATAAGTCCCTAAAATGAGTCAAGATCAAGTTATTCAAATCCTACCATCTCATCGTATCCTTGATCAAGATCCCATTATCCCTTCTCATGTCATCCATCATTCCAAAATTGAAGTTGATTCCATCCATATACCAATAACCTCCACTTCCATAGATGAGAAACTTGCTTCCATTACACATAGATGATCTCTCCCTTGTTCATCCAAAACTAGAGTCTTTCTCCCTATACATATTTGAGAACGATGAATCAACAAGAATGAAAGTAGATAAATCACTAGTATACTATCAACTTGGATCACTCACTTTTTTCAAAGCCAACTTTCTTATTGAAGAGAATATAAACACCATTGATGATTCCTAGCAACACAAAGAAGAGTTAACATCTTGTTATAAGAACAACACATATCCTATTGCAAACAAAATCTATTAAATAATGAAATATAAAGGAAAATTACTAGGCCTACATGAATAGGGTGTTCTAGAACCAATACAATTATTTGATAACCCTAAATATCAAGGACATGGTTATTCATCAATCAAGAAATCTTAGAATTTTAGTGGTACCTCCACGATACTAGGGTAACTTCTTCTAATGCAAGCATCAAAATAGGTGCTATGAATAGTCCTTACCATAAGGTTGTTGCCAATACTCCTCCAATTCACATCATAGACCATCATTCCCAAATCATTCCATCCACTAAAGGGGACCAACAAGAGAGAAAAAATCTTTACAAAGAAAATAATCAAAGACAAGTTATTGAAGCTAATAAATACAAAAATCAAAGTGGACACATACAATCAAAATGAATGTCAAGGAAAGTTGGATCATGCAAAACATCCAATCCAAATCCAAAAGTAAATAGAACTGTAAAGCCATCTCAAAAATGGCCTTCCATCTATCAAAAGCGTCCACCAACTTCAAAGAAGACTTGAATACCAACAACAAAGCGTCTGGAATCATTGGCCCAAATCATACTCAAAATCTCACATCCACACTCCATTTTCCACCATCCAAAGTTTGGAGAATAAAAAATACTGCATCCAAACTACCAAGTAATTCATCCATATCTCACATCCCTCACCAAACTCCAATATCTCACCTAAAATACAAAATCCCACATTCGTCATGTCTTGGAACCAACACTTTATCATAAGGACTCTAATGGCACTCTATCATGATGTGTGCATTTAGATAAATCCAAATCTAGTATCAAAGAGGATCGCAATGACATTCATGAGCTATACAAAAGTTCTCTTACCTTGAATGAGCAACTCCTCAAGGCATGACATTATTGGCACACTATGATAGCAGTATCTGCATCAACACCACCAGGTGGTCTAGCATAATTGGCGATCATTAAAAAATATAAAAATATAAAAAAATTAAAGAGAAATAATCCATCCAATATTGAAAACCATTCTTATGGTGCATTGGAAAAGTACCACGATGAAAACCTAGCAAACATGTATCATGTGTAAAATCAATTATCTATGTGTACCAGTCCAGTTGGGAGCATCTGATCTCATGCATCATGACATTAATCTCATACACCACTATCTATCCAATCCATTCCATTTTCATCCATCTTACCTATCCATCTTGATCTTGATAAAGACTATGGGCATAAACTTCAAACCATGCTTTTGGGAAAACTCTTGAAATAGTCATTCCTTTTAACCATATACTATCCCATGTCATTCCATCACCTATGTAGTATTACCCAAACATTCCTCTTGGGTCAAACATGTTATCCTATTATGATCTATAGTCATTGGAAGTAAATACTTTATATCCTCCCCACCCTTTTCATATCCATTTCCATTGCACTAGTCCATTCATCCACTCATAGTGTCTCGTACATGGCTAGGCACTAGGGCAAGTGATTACATCCTACTTTGGAATAAATATCTTGACATATGTCTTTTAGATCACTTGATGATCAAGACACCTATTCCAAAAAGAATTTCAAATACATCAAATATTCCAAAAAAATATAAACATTAAAATTTCCAAAAATTAAAATTCAAATCACAACATAATCTACCACATCCATAATAGTTTTCATTGTCTAGACATGATATTTAAGAAAATACAAGCCATGTAAAACCCAAAGCACATTAAGCGTTCAAGTACCAATTAGAGATAGGACATGCTAAACCATCTACAACCTATTGGTTTATTGTCGAATCAACTTTACATATCTTATCCAACAAATCCTACCTTAACAGATGCATCCTTCCTACAATAGGCATTATCCACTTTGATTAAATATTCCTTGGAAATAAAATCTAATAGTTCTTGATCAGTTTGGTCCTTGAGTCTTTTATTACTTGATTTATCTTATCATCTTATTCTAGTGTTCCTCGAGGATATCTGTAAGACCCTATCCCTTATGGCCTAGTTGATCTTGTTAGTTGTTGATGGTTTATGTCCTATGTTTTATATCATTTATGTTGGATAATACACATTATTAATGATTGTTCCTATAGATCAAGGATTCTCATATTTTAATTGTTAAATAACTAACCTTATCTAACTCATGGTTGTTGTTATTTTGTGTGATAGCCAGATGAGTTCTATTCCTTATCTATGTAGGTACGCAATGAACGTGATGTTCAATTATTAGTGATATTACTCTCTATTTTATGTGAACTACATGACATTAGGTGATTATATACTATGGGTGTGAGTAGGTGTGATAGTAAGATGATAATTGATATGTAATGTTTGGTATAGTAGTATTAGTGTCATAAGTAGTGATATCTTGATGATAAATAGTATGATCAATTATTGCTTAGGCATTATGCAAATAGGGAGTGTTAAATTATATGTTACTTGTGTAGATTTGATTTTCTAGTCAATTATATTTAGAAGGTTATTCTTCATATACCATTTGTTTCAATTATAATTATCATGAGAAATACTAACACCTTTTTCCTGGTTGAGTAAACATGTTAAAATTGGCCAATGTTGGTAAAGGGGTCACATAGCTACTTCCCTTATGTTATTCTTGTGAATTTCTAGTCTTGTCAAGGATATGCATTTTAACCTTGTTTTGTAAAAGTTGTGCATGTGTGAGAGGTTGTTTATTAGACCCTTGAGTCACCTTTTAAATGCTATTACTTATTTTATGTTTTATAAAGTTTTATGTGGTTTTAATTGTTTAAAAAGATTCCATAAAACCCCTTTAATATGGTCTAAATCCCAATCTAATTACCAACTTATGAAAAGTGGAAAAAATTGGAGTTGGTCGGGTGGTTGGGAAGTTATGGGGAGTTGGTTTCCTTTTCCCTTGTATATATTCATTCTCTTTGAAAGAAGAAGGGGCTTCTCTCTTTTTGATTTCTTTTTCCCTCTTGCTTTGTTCTTGTTTCTTGGATATCTTTACTTTTTCTCATTTGGGAAGGAGAATTCTTGGTGGAGATAGATGAGAGGATGGGAGAGGAAGAATGGAAGAATAGGGCTTGGAGATGGAGAGGCTACCACTTTTGGATTTTCTCTTAGTTGGGTAAGGTCTACCCCTTTGTAGATCTTTGTTTAAGATGCAACGAAATATTGTTTATGTTTGAATTTTATGTGTAACTTAATGCTAGATCCTTTTGGGGTTTTTTTTTGAGATTATGTGTTTGGTTATTTTTGTTGGAGCTCCACCTTATTTAAGTATCTATTTATGTGTATAGCTATTTAAGGGTTAGGGTGATGAATAATAGCATAAATGTTTGCATTGTGCACAATATGTTGTGTAATTTGTTTAAGGAACCCTTGTGAATAGTGGTGGTGTGTGTGTAAGGAAAAGCTATGTGACCCTTAGATCTCAAGGGTGTATTGAACATCTATCCTATAGTTGGGAGGAGAGCTTGCGACCAAATTATTATTTTATTATCTTCTTTTTCTAGGTGCATATATGGAAGTTGGAACCAATGGAAAATTTATTGAATTCAAGATTTCAAAATTAAAATGATCCTTATGAGTTAGAAGAAGTTTTAAGTTTCTAAGAGTGGAGTTTGGGGAAATGTAATTATTGTGCATGTGGGTATTGGTCTCCAAATTGTAAGGGCCTTTCCCTTGCATCTAGTTGTGTAAAATCTAGGAGGGCATTAGGGATGCTTCAATCTTTGAATAGAAACGCAAAAAAAATCAAACTAATACTGCCCCAGGATATTGTAAACCTCTTTAGTGTGATCATAGAAGCTATTTGGTTGGATCTTTAAATGAATAAAAGGGTTATTTCTTGGGTATTAAAATTCCTAACCTTTCTTGAGAAATTTTAAGGGAAGAAATTAAATTTGTTTATTGGGTTCAGATTATTTGTTTTTTTCTTTTAGAAGGGTTTGAGAAGGTCATATTGGCACTTGAAAGTTATATATATGATTGTGAAATTTAACACTTTTTATACTTTGTTAGTGGTGTTACCCATAAGTGAGACAAATGTTTACTTCTCCATTTTAGCTAAATGATTTATGGAAATGGTTGAGTATGAATTTTCAATTTGGAGAAGGAATGGAATACAATATGTTCTACTAGTTTGTGATAGAACCAAAGTCAAGAAAACATATTATAACTTAAGGAATTTGAGATGTGTATAGAATGAAAATATATTCCTTCTTTTTTTATGTTAGAAAATAAATTTTCCTAATTAGTTGTTCATTGCTAATGTAAAATCCTAGCATAATTTGGAAGGGAAAAAAATTGTTTTGTTATTTTGTTGTTGTTACTTGAGTATTTACAAACCATTATACATATGCTTATAATTTATTAATCATTTCAAAAAGTACTAGAAATATTTGATATGTAGAGCTTTATATGATATGCATGATTATATATATATATGCACGTATATGTAACAATTCAGTATATTTAAAAAAAAGTTTAGTTAATTAAAATTGTATATATATATATATATATTTATAGATAAGTGCTATCAAAGGGGATAGCACCCATTTACATTAATATCACTTGGCATAAGATGCCTGAAAACATTCTACTTCAAGTTAACAGGACACATGCCCTCCCAGGCCAACCAATCCTCTTTACAGTAGCAGATATTGATAAACTGCTGCCAAAATCCTTCCCAACTCCAGCACCTGAGCCAAGCTACTCTCACTGAGCCATGAGTTGCTTGAATCCATAAACCTAGAAAAAGCATCCAGATTGGAGTTCATGACCCCAGCGCTAAACACTTCCCAAGAATTCACCATGAATTTTTCCCTCGTCGCCTTACGCTGTCTTATTGCCTCTTCCTCATACACCTCACCCTTGTCCTCCTCGGTTTCAACGCAAGCAGTGTCGAAGAAGAGCCTTAGGTGACTAACCAAACCATCTGCAACCAACTCTAGAGTCGCGTTTTCCACCGCTAGAGCATTTGCAGTCGATACAAAACCATTGAAGTGCTTGACCATCCTCTCCTGGGAGCTGATTATGTCAACTAGAGGCCTGATCACTGCTTCGTACACCTTCCTGTCACACCAATGGCAGTCCTCCTGAAGCTCCCCCATCACCACATCCACAATTGCTGCAAGCACCTTCAGGCAATGGATTATGAAAATTCTACTACACCGCGCCTCAAGTGTCTCTTCGGAGCAGAGGTAGCTCAGACTGAAGAAGCGCACCATCCTTTCTCGATGCTCGACACACCAGTCTCGAAATGAGTTGTGAATGTGTAGTTTACCGACAAGCGTGAGCAGATATAGCACCTATGCCATAACACATGATAAACTTCCATTGCTGCACTCGACAACATTTTCAGTCACCATATCCTTACCAAATCTTTACCCGAGTGTCCCAATCTCTACCTTCATCCGCAAACATGTGAATCACGTACCTCGCCATCCATTCACGAGATCGAGGCTACACAAAGAGTATCATATCGATGCCCAATGTTATCTTGGTCAATGATGGCCTATAGCCCTGGCCATTGCCTCGTGGTGGAATCCACTGTTACCAAATCTTCTTGAGATACTCCCCAATTAACCAAAAAAATTGTGGCTTTGTTCGCTTCCCTATATACGTGTACAAGGGAGAGGTTATTGAGCTTTCCTAGGAGCGTCTTAATAGGTTCAATCCAATTGTCAATCCTCCAATTTGGTGATTTTCTTGATGTGATTACCTGAATACATAACTGCAAATCACCCTCGATTTCTATAGAATCTATACCATTTTGGATGCACAACTGTAAGCCTAACGACAAAGCCTCATCTCAGTGATGTTGTTGGAGCGAACACCAAATTTTTTGACGCTGCTCACACATAATTGCCACTTTTGTCTCTAATTATACATCCAACACCTGCTCGACCAGGATTTCCTTTGGCAGCCCCGTCAAAATTCAGTTTCCATTTTAATCTCACCGAATGTGTCCAATGCACTTCTTTCCTATTGACCTTGCTTACCTTGAGTGCTGTGGACTTTGGAATTTTGAGGTCTTTCAGAGCCTTCTGAATCTCCTCATCCCAACTCATAAACTTTGTCTTGGAACCAATGTTGGTTCTATTATTTGTTGTCTCAATGATGGCTCCTTGGATCTTTGCAATAAGTAGGTCGCAGCTTAGGGATTCCTCCTTGAAGATTCACCTATTCCTCTCCTTCCATATATGCCAAACCAAAAATGATGGTTGCATTATCCAAATCCCATACCAATAGTCATTCTTATTTGCTATTGGCCAGTTGTTCAGGAAATCCCAAAGCTTATAGAGTCTTGGTACCTGGAAGAGAAATATCCCTTGCAACCAATCCCAACAAGAGGCAACCACAGTACATGTGAGAAACAAATGATCCACGCCTTCCTCTGCTTGCTCACATAGTGCACATCTAGATAGACCAACAATCCCAATTCTCTTTAGTCTTTCTCCAGTTAGGCAACACTGATGTAAGGCTACCCAAAGAAAGGCCCTTGCTTTGGCTAGCACTTCACGCTTCCAACAGAGGGTAGCCATCCACATCTTCTCCTCTCCTTGTGCAATTTGGAGACGATAACCCAATTTGACTAAGTACTCCCCTGATGCAACCCCACACCATATACTTGTATCCTCCCTATTGCTTAGGTTAACCGTCCTATTGCTTAATTCCCAAGCCACTGCCCCTTTCAATTCTTGTGGTAATGAAAAAGTATCAACATCTATCCACTTGGTATGGCCGCCTATTATGTCTTCTTCCTGACAAACATAGTCCACCACCTTGTTTCCAAACTCTGCTTGTAGCCTGCCCACATATTGATCCAGATCAAACATTTATGATAGAATTTTATAGCCATCCCATGAGTCCATCCAAAACATTGCCTGCCTACCATCCCCAATTCTCCACGAGAGGTGGCATGTGATCAAGGATATGCATTTTGTTATGTACTTCCACACCGTCGATCCACCCTCGATGTTTGCTACTATTAAGATTCTTGATGGCTCCATGTTATCCAAATATTTATCCTTTAAGATACAACACCACAACTTCTCAGGGAACTAGTACATATTCCATTCCAGTTTGGCACCCAAGGCAGTGTTTTGCAATCTGATCTTGTGCAATCTAGCCCTGCCATCTTCTTTTGCTTTACAGACTGTGTCCCAACCTATGAGCGGTATTTTCTTGTCATTTTTTGAACCTTCCCATAGGAAATTTTTCAAGACCCTCTCCATGTCATTCTCCACCTTTGCAAGAGCTTCATAACATGACATTGTATATATCAAAATCGCTGACAAGAAAACCTTTTCCATTGTAATTCTCCCAGCCAATGTGACCCAATTATTCTTCCACGCCATTGCCTTGTTTCTACACTTGCCAACCACCTCATCCTAATGTTTTTCCTTGCACGCTCCTTCAAATATTTGAACTCCAAGAAATTTTACCGGTAGTTTCCACACTTGGAACCCCAAGATAGCAGTGATGGCCTGTTGCACGGGCAACCTTGTGTTGAAGAAGTATATGCACGACTTATCCTTGTTCATTTTTTGGCCCGATTTCTCTTCATATTCGGTAAGCACCCCTTTGATACATTTGGCTTCCCTAATGCTTGCCTCAACTAGCAATGTGGTATCACCTACAAATTGCGAGTGTGTTACTGGATCTACATTTGGTGCCACCCGCACACCCTTCCAGTCCAGTCGTTGGCTTCTGCTTTTGATGACACAGCTTAGGGATTCAACCATGATCACAAATAGGAATAGTGATATGGGGCCACCCTGTCTGAGACTATTGGTGGCCTGAAAAAACCGTGGAGTGTTCTATTTACAGAGACCGAGAATCAGATAGTGGAGATGCAATAAGAGATAAGCTTGCACCAAAGACTGTCGAACCCCATCTTTTCCATGACCTTTAGAAGGAAGTCCCAGCACACTTTATCATATGCCTTGCAAACATCTAATTTTATTATCATCCCCGCCTTCCTACTTGTCTTAAGAGTGTGCACAACCTCATTAATTAGTAAGATGCAATTTGTGATTTTCTGACCAGGGACAACTATTTTGCTTGGTGGATATTATTTTCCCCAATACCAATTTGAGTCTATTGGCAAGCACCTTGGCTACCACCTTGTAAATGGTGTTGCATAGTGAGATGGGCCTATAATTGCTAAAGGAATGGCATTCAGGATTTTTCGGGACCAAGGCAATCACCGAGTTGTTCAAATCCTTTACAAACCCCTTAGTTATGTGAAAGTCCTCCACTAGCCTCCATAGATCATCCCCAACAAAGCTCCAACATGTCTAGAAGAACCTTGTCGTGAACCCATCAGGCCCCGATGCCTTGTCAGGATGTAGCTTACATAGGGCGATCCTAACCTCTTCCTTAGAAACCATGTCACACAACATTTTGTTGTCAGCTTCGCTTACCCATTTGCTTATCGATTCAAGGATGCTACTGCCAACCTCCTGCTTCATCTGGCCTCCAAGTAGGTGTTTAAAAAATTCAATCGCAACCTTGCCAACCTCAGACAGACCGCACACTATGTGACCATCGATAGTTTGGACTTCTTCAATCTTATTAGCTGCTCTCCTAGCCAACATCGAGGCATGGAAGAATTTGGAATTTGAGTCACCCTCGCTCAGCCAAACCTCCCTTGATTTGTCCCTTTAGTATATTTTCTCCCTCTTCAAGAGCTCAGCTAGCTTTGCATTTAGTTTTTTCTCTTTGAAGTATTCCTCATTCCTCATGCCGTCCCTGATTACTTTTTCATTGAGGGCTTCCAACTCATTTTCCACATTTTATTTTTCAACAAAAATGTTCTAAAACTTCACCTTATTCCAATCCTTAAGCTTTTGCTTAAGGAACTGTAGTTTCTTTGCTAGTTTGAAACTAATCGAGCCTCCCACCTTAGCTTCCTTCCACCAGCTTTCCAACAAGCCAAAAATACTTTTATCCCTCCACAACATATTTTGGAATTTGAAACTTGTCTTCAGCGTTTCCATCCTACCATTGATAGTTAATTCCACTGGGTAATGATCCAAGATGGAAACGAGCAGTATGCTTGCTATCACTTGCATACCGAAATTGCTCCAGATCGAGGAGACCAGGAATCTATCTAGTCTCTCAGCGATAGCAATGAAATTTTGTGTTTATTGGTCCAAGTAAAGATTCCATTCTTTGTGGGACAATCTTCCAATCCAGCCTTTGCCACGAAACTTCTAAAGTCTATGGTTGCTTGTGAGACACTTCTAACCTCTCTACTCTTCTTTAACAATTCCAATATAGAATTGAAGTCTCCACCAATGATCAATCTGTCCCTTAGGTGTGGTCGGGAAAAATCCAGCACCGAATACCAGAGAGAGGCCTTTTCCTCCATTTTTGTCGGTCCATAAATATTAATGATCATGAAGTGACAATTGAGGCCAAGATCGTATACCCTCGTTGCCATCCAATTTGATGATGAATTGATGACTTCCACAGAGACCCCAGCCTCCTTCCACAATATTCCTGGTCCCCCATAGAACCCCAAGAATCCTGAAAAATGTCCTTTCCAATATCGACAATATTTCAAAAACTTTGTCCCTTCTTTTCCAGATAGCTTAGTTTCTTGTAACAGTATTATGTTGCTTGCACTTTTCTGAAATTGACGCCTCACTAGGCGTCATTTGTCAGGGGCCTTTAGGCCCCTGACATTCCATGTTGTTATCTTCATTGTTTCCCAAGGGAGGGGCTTCCTCCCTTGGTACTTAGAAATTTGGTGATGCTGGTGTATTTCTTTGCTACTGTCTCCTCTTCCCTCAATTACTTGAAGGATTTCCTTCCTCGGGGATTGCCAGTTTTTCTATCTTTTCCCAAACCTAGGTGATTTTCCGTTGATTAGGAGATGCATATGTCCTTGATGACATCCAACTCATCTTTCGGGTCCACATTTGAGTCGAGGTCCTCGCTCGCCAAAGAGGCTACCTCAGCTCCTTTGTTTTCCTTCAATTCTTGACTCTTCTCCTGAGGTGGTGACTTTGGCTGAGTGTCATCCACTCGCTTCTCCTCATGTAGTGCTTCAGGGGGTTTTTCCAATGCCACCAAGGCTTCACCACTTTTCATGGCATCTCCCATTTGAGTTTCCCTCTCTGTTGAGACTGTGGGAATGGGCCTGGGAACTGGAGAAGGTTGGTTCTCTTGTGGCTTCTTTCTCCATACTTTCTTCATTCCTTTAGTGCAGTCCAAAGTACTATGGTCCCGAACACTGCATTTGTGGTAGTACTTTTTTGTGTCTTCAATTTCAATCTCCTGTAACCAGTGTTCCCCGTTCACCAGAAGGAAAATCCTTTGAGGAATGGTGTCAATCGCCGCAATGTTCAATATGGTATATTTGTAGAGATCGCCATCTAAGATACCCATGTCAATCTCCATTAGGGTTCCCAGTGAGTGACCTATTTTTTCTAGGAATTCTCTAGTCAAGTACTCCACCGAAAGATTGTAGAGCCTAATCCATACTGGCTGGTCATATGGTTGCATCTTTATTGGATCAAAGTTTTGATTCCAGGGCTGCATGTACAAGGGGTTGTCATTCATAAACCATAATTCATCCTTTGTGACCCACTTTTTTGCTTCCTCATTTGCAAATACCACCATAAAGAAGCCTTTCGGCAAGAATCTTATCAGAACTTCCATTTCCCATTGCTCCCGAATCCAATTCTTGATCGAGGCTCGATCAGGTGTTCCACCGATGAAACGACAGATGAATGCAAAATCCCTAAGTATTGCCGTGTCAGCCCTGATTTCCTCAGTGACTTTGATTTCAAATACTCCTTTGGCCTTTTGATTAGGGTTACACTCCTCCACCATAGCATGTCTCTCTTTAGGCCTCTGTGCATTCCACACGCTCCTCGCCTTTCATTTTTTGCTCGGTCTTCAGCGTGTCAGCCTATCCTCCCAGTCCTTTCACCTCTTGTTTGTCCTTTGCCAAGGTGTCAGGTTTTTTCGTGCCCTAGTTTGGTGTTGCTTCAATGGTGGTTCCAATGTATCGTGCCTTTTGTGAGCAGGTTCGACTCCTTCCATGGGTGTTGTTTCTTGCCTCTAGTAAAATGGGTGGCACTTATCCACCCATCTCCCCTATGAGAAAACCCACTGGGGTGTATGTTCCTGTCGCAATTCCACTGGCTTATCCTTGGTCGCTTTGTTCCCCCATCGCATCTTTGTGTTATCTATTTGCAGCTAAAGCTTGCCATCGTTCCACATGGTCTCACCTTCCTTCTCTACTTCACCTACTTTCGTAGGCACGTTGCTTTGCGAGCCTACTCTGCTTCGCGCCATTTTTTTGTAAGTATATTATTATTTAAAATTGTATACATTTTATATATAAATTTATAATTACACATATAAATATCCATACATTATATTTGTTATTCATTATAAGAAAAATGTTTAATAAATTAATAATAAATATCTAAGTTTTAAAAGGTCGACCAACGACCATGGGTCGACCTGTGTATGTAGGCCGCTCATGGGATGGGTTGCCCAAGAGGAGGGGTTTGACCCCATTTGAAGGGACATCACCCAGCCCGAGGGTGATATATATATATATACAATGGGGTTATAGATAAAATGATCTTGAATTTATTTAATTTGAATCTGATATCCATGTATTAAATTTGCAAACTAATATTTGAATCGAGTAATGGTGCTCCCTATCAACATTTTATGATTGTTTATGCTCAGTTCTTGTAGTCAACCTTAGACATTACACAAGCATTAGCTATGCAAAGATTTGTATTATGGAGAGGGAATGTAGGGGCCAAATAGTTAAAACAAATCCAGTTAGTTATATTCTTATGTAAATATAATAATTGGTGTGCATAATTTGGAATGAATAAATAAATAAATAAGTATATATCAGATAAAGTAATGAACTATGGTTCTCATTCTTGCAATTTTGGAATACGCACCCAAATCTATCTGTGCTTTTGAAATGAGGGATGAAATATATTGTGGAATCATAGTTGGTTACAAGATAGTTGTTAGTTAGTATTAATTAAGTTCTAAATTAGTTAATTCTTAAGATATCAATTTGTCTTACAATTATGAGTTCGAAAGGTAGGGGGAAAATAGTTGGGATAAATAATAATATACGATGGTTGAAAATCTCTAAAATCTTAGTTATTTTTTAAGTAAGAAATAAAAACTTGAGGTTATCTACCTATCAAAAAAATTTCTAGTATTATTAAATGATTTAGAAAGATAACATTTTATCTATATTTAAGATAATTCAAAATTTGACATGAATGAACATTGAAATTTGAATATCGAGTAGTTATAATTAAGAATCTAATATTTACCTTAATTGAAACTTTAACTTAAACAAATCAAGGCTAAACTTACTTGCCTCTATGGAGATATTTGAATTGTTAGTCAATTTAGGCCAATACAACCTTAAATCATATTAAGTTTTAGAGGAAAAAATAGTAGTTGAACCAATAATCCGTAAGATTAAATCATCTGCGTACTTCTATCATCTTTCATGTTCCAAGTTCATTAGTATTTCTTAGATAATGTTGGCTATGGAAAAAAAATCCAAATTGTAATATTTATCCATTGTGATTTGGGTCCTCAATCGATATTCCTTTGCATGTTCTTCTAGTAGTTCAATGTGCTAAATAGTCATTTATGCACACCATGAAGTTGTAAGTTGTTAGAAATATGGTTGCCACTATCATGTTCTTGTTTTGTCTCTAGATAGGGTACCATCCTTTGGAGGTGTTAGACTATCGTTCTTTCTTTTATTAACTGTCACACTAGATATCATGTATCATGTGATACTAAGGTTCAAAGGAATACCTTGGGGATTCAATATTAGAGGTTCGATGAGTTGAGATCTAATTTAATGGGTTAAAATAATTTTAGGTATTGAGCATGATTTACTATTAACACTTTTATTTTAGAGAGGAATAATTGATTTGGTAATGGTCTAAAGGGGTGGTAAATGCCCCTAATGAGTAAGTGTCCTTTGTAGGTTACTTTTGGGTGTATTAAGAATTCAATAATGTGTACCTAGCGATATCACCTTTGAAATAGATAATTATGATAAGCGTGATTGTTTGATTATCATTTAACCCTTTTTGGAATTATCTTATTAACTATAAATAGTGACAATGATTTAATTTAGTAAACTTATGCTAGTATCAGTTAGTTTGAGTTGCCTTGTAATGGTTAGTGTCAAATTGTTTCTCATATAGAAGGTTAGTTGTTACAATTATTAGTTCTATTAAGGAAGTAATGAAAATCAAGAGTAATATTAGTATACGTAAATATCAAAAGGATGGAAAATAATAGAGGTAATCATAATACTTATATTAATGTTATTAAAATTAATGTTAGTGTGGATATATAATGTTGTCATGATTAAGTTGCTATGTTCATGTGTGGTGAAATTTACTATTGGTTATATGTGTTATTCAAGTAATAATTAGAAATAGGAGACCCTTGCTAAACTATCTACAACCTATTGGTTTATTGTCGAATCAACTTTACAAGCAATGTTAAATCTTGAACCATAACGTGATTACAACTCCTCCAAAGGGGGAGGATCAATATTAAGGACATTACAATTTTTGTTCACATTATCCCATGATACAAAAGAATAATCATATTTGATAACCTACATGAATGATATTGTCAGAATTTCTAAGTGGATCAGGTTTGCCTTGTTCTCCTCAATAAAGGATTCAATGAAGTCCAAGGATCCCCAATCATCATTGAGACATGAATTTAATTTAGAAGAAGAAGGAGGAGGAGACCTTGGATTGCCTTCTTCGAGAGGATCTTCTTCAGTGACATCTGTCTCAAGAGCATCCTTTGTAACAAGTACTACTACAGTAGATGTCAACACATTGGAAGATATTGAAGGGATAATATTTTAAAGAGCAAGTGCAAATGAAGGTTGACCAATAGGTTCCATCTCACATAAGTGTACGACATTAGGGTCAACCTTGATTTCAATCACCTCATTATTAGCAATAAATTTTATAAAATGATGCAAACTAGAGGTAACTACTCGCAAAGCATGAATCCACTATCTACCAAGAAGAAGGTTATATGGTAAATTTCTTGACATAACATGTACCAAGGTGGGTACAATAACAGGTCCCAAACTTAAAGGAAATATTATTGTTTCTAAGGCTTGTTGACCAGTATTATCAAACCCATGAATGCACAAAGAAGAAGCAACAAGAGAAGTTGAATCAATTTTAATTTTAGGAAAAAAATCAATGCTACATATGTTGAGAATTGAACCGATGCCAATGAGAGTACGTCTAATGTCGATATTAACTATTATCATCAAAGGATATGCTTGCTTCTACACTTTTGAAGGTGGGAGTTCTTGCAGATAGAACACAATATTCAGTGAATCTACACAAATATGAGCTATCAACACATTAACATCCGCTGGCCTAGCGGAAGAAGGCAAGAGAATATTTTGTAAAGCTTCCTGAAGCATACCTTGGTAAACCAAAGCAATTCGAAGTAGATCCCAAATTGAGATCTTAGCAAGAGTAACAAAAAGTTTCTTGACAAGATCATAATCACTCGGTCACTTAGCTATAGGTCTAGGTGCTTAAGGCTTGGTTGAGAAGGTGGTAAAGATTTAGGTTGATCAAAATTTATTTTATTCCTTCTAGTATTATAAGTATGGGCTACCACTCTATAAGAGAGAGTCTCACTATTAAATGGAAAACCACAAATGGAACAAATTATTTTAGGAGAAGGATTATCCAGAGTCACATAAATGAATGGTCTCTTAGGCCTTTGAGGGGTGACAGAGACATAGATTACATTTCTAGATTCATCATGACTCGTAGAAGAATTATTTGAAGAAATATGCTCAACATCTATCCTTGGAGGAGTCAATGTGTGAAGAAATTCATCATTCACTAATGCATCATCTCTAGAAGGGAGTGCATTGGAATGAAGAGAAGGAAGAGTAATATCAAGAAAAGTATCAATAATTTCATCCTCTTGCACCAAAATATCCTTACAAGCAGAAGGAATTTTAGGAGAGGGGTCCTCAAAGAATAATAAGAGAGGAGAAAAGAACTCACTTTCACATGCTTGTAAGAGAACTTCTTGAAGCTTCTTAATAAAGCTAGAAAGAGATAGGAAGAAATATAGAAAGTGAATTTTGAAATAAAGATATAGAAAAGTTTGTTGAAGGCCACATATATCGTTGTTGAAGGAATGGAATGGGGTTTGGGGTAGTGCCCCAATTTTTTTTTCTTAGAAGAGAAAATCTTTGATTTGTCCTTTTTTAATGGAAGGAGCATTCGCGTTGGGTTCACCAAAATGTAGAGAAAGGGGATTCACTACTCCCAAGTCTCTAAGACACCAAAGATTCTAAAGGGAGTGAACTACCCTAAATTACCTCAAGACTACCTCAATGAACAAAACTCAAGAAACAAGATAAAAAGGCGAGAGTTCAAGAATAAAAAAGAGTAGGTCACAAAGGTTTTCTGGATAGACTAATGAGCTCTCATCCAAAGGATGACAATGTAACACATGGATGGTAGCACGACGCACTGACATCCCAGAGGCGTGCTAATGTCTCATATGGACAAAAAACCAAGATTTCCACAAAGAACAACAAGTAACTACTACTATTATAACTGCTAATAACTCTTAGAATGCAGGAAAATAACAAAGAATAATGGAGAGTAAAGTAGACTAAGTAAAATATAAATGATAAAACTAAAGAGGAGAAAGAAAGTGCTCACAACAACCAAGCAATGAAGCATCCAACAAAGAGATATCTCAAACACTTGCACACATAAGATCGAGGAAAAATGTTGGGGTTGTTTGGAGACTTGCCTCAGTCATGTCCCTATTTTGGTGTTTCCACCTCCATAGCAGCCAGATAGATACTAGAGAATATAGAGACACAAAGTAAAGTAGACACAATGAAGGATAAAAGCAAACCCTGCTATGGAGGACAACCTGTATCACGAGATAGATAAGAAACAATATAAATAGACAAGATGATAATATGTATAGGCAAGGGAGGTGAGAAATCCCAAGATGCTTAAAGACACAAGAAAAGTAAGATATCACCTACAAGGCTTGAGGAATCGAAAGAGAGAGAGAGAGAGAGAGAGAGAGAGAGAGAGAGAGAGAGAGAGAGAGAGAGAGAGAGAGAGTTGTGAGAGCCAAAAGAGTAGTAGATAACGTTGTGAAAACTTGAGAGTGTTGTCGCAAGAAAGAGAGTTGTGCAAGCTTGAGAGAAGGAGAGAAAGATCAAGAGAGCTCAAGAGAGATCAAGAGAGGAGTGAAAAGACCAAGAGAGAGCAATGGAATTGAAAATATAGATTTAAAAGAGAAAAAAGGAAGGAAAAGAAGGTTCTCAATTCGTTACAAGGAGTCCTAAGCCGTTACAATTGAAAAAGGTAAGTGACAAGTGGAAGAAAGTTTGAGAACCATTTGAACATCAAGATGTCGTGGGATGCTAGTGCGGCACACGGATGTCCATGCAACATGCTAGTGTCTAGACAGATCATGCTACAAAATGGTGGGAATGAGGAAAACACAAGGTTTGATGCAAAGCTGATGCGCAAACGTAGCTATTGAAAAGGGGTCTTGAGTATCCTAAGAGGGTAAAAGGTTGATTTACGGGCTAAAATGAGCCTACACAAGTCTAAGGGAATGGACACTAAAGTAGATGCAAAAAATTAGGTAAAATTGCAAAGGGGTGCAATTTTATGAAACTACAATGATCAAGCATTATTGTTAAGAGTAGAATTTTTAGAGCTTTATTGTAGCAATTCAATATCTAAACATCATGTTAAAGTGTATGTGAGTTCATGTCATCAAGTTATCATTGTTTTGTGAAGGCTAACCCTTTTGTAGGTCTCCAAACCATTCAAGAAAATCAAGCAAGCAAGATCCAAGATCTTGAGGTGATGTGCATGACTTCAGTCCTTCAAGGAAGCCATTGAAGGGTTGTGAGTTGTAGTACTTTGTGATTTCATCATTCATTCCTTTAAATTATCCATTTATCATCAACATCTCCATTTTGGAAGAGGGATCACTTACACAGGGTTTGACTAAGGCAATCCCCTAAAATGGCCCAACATTTTCTCTCTTTATGAATGTGCAGATCTCATATTGAAGAGGATCGAAGAAATATTGAAGGAAAATTATCCATTATTACATTCAAAGCCCTCAAATTTTTCAAGCCACAAAATATCACTTATAGAATTATCTGACGACATTCTGACAACTCTGCACTTGAGAATCAAAAGCTCAAATCCAACACTAGAGGACCCCAAAAATAGTTTCAGGACCCCTTATCAAGGAAACATGCCCCTAGGTGTCTGAGTCCCCTTAGGCACACTAAAATCAACTTTTCTGAGTAGGTACACTATCCTCTACACTTCTTAGATCCACCTAAAATTGACTATTTTTGTGTATTAGTTGTTAGGATCTTACAATGTACATATTAGGGCACATAGTCTAATTAGGTTATCATTCCAAATCATTTCCAATCCATCCCCATCTTCAATTATATGTAGATCTAGGTCTGATTGGCTCACCTTCATAGTTGTAAGTCAATCTATTCACCTTGTTGATCTACATCTTAATGTAACTTGGAAAAATGTTGCACTAAAACTCCTTTAATTGAAACTTAGAGAGATAATAAAATATGCAAAGATGCAAGGATGGGTCCTAGCTACAAGGCCATGTAGGTACCCATTTATAATTAATATCTCATAAATGAGGAAAAGGAGAAAAATCATAATAAAAAACTTCCTACCTAAAAGAGAGAAAGGACTCCCCTAGAATAGAGAGAGGGAAATAACTACAAAGCCACCCAACGTGGACACATATTTCATCCCCAATAAAGCTTGTAAATGAAGGAAATTACTTTTAATGAAGGGTTTGGTGAATATGTTTGTGATCTACTTTGATTTTGGATAGTACTAAAGATGAATTATTTGATCATGAATCAAATGATGGATGCAGTTCTTGTGTATCTTAATGTTCTTGGTCTACTAGTGTTGGATTGGATTCCTTGAGATATGTATTGTATTCAATTTATCACAAAATATGACTATATATTTTTAGAATGAAATGAAAAACTTTGTGAGAATATTTTGAAGCTAAATTATCTCAATAGTAACATTAATTACTCCTTGATACTCAACCTCTATAGATGAAAGAGTAATTATAGATTACTTATTTCTTTACCAACAAACAATCTACCATAACCAAGTGAGGAGAAATACCTTAAATTAGACTTGAAATATTGAAAATTCCTCATCTGATCTAAATCTTTGTGTCCCATAAACTAATATCCACACTCACTACATACTGAATCCCATAATTATGAGTGCCATACACAGTAGAATATCCACTTGGATACCTTCTAATGGAGCTCATGAGGATCCTATATGAACAAGGAGACCATTCCCATGACATATGAAACTTTATGTATTATGTAAGTAAATTATATGAAACTTTATGTCTTATGTAAGTAAATTATATGAGACTCCCAACTAATTGGTGATACAAAAAGCATCAACTAATATTATATACTAGTGAGCATCAAGATTAAATATTGATATAAATAGAGTTGGTGCATGCTTAAAATTAGCGATACAAAATATAGATAGAATATCAAGAGAATAATTGGGATGTGAAATGAAGATACCTAGATGTGACTGAGTGGTATCGATATCCAAGAATTAATATTATAGAAGGTCCAAATATAACATAAAAAATGATCATAAAGAGCAATTTTTAATACGTAGATGGTGGATAAGTGGATCCTTGTGATAAAAAAGTCATCAACATAGAGAGAAAATTTAATGTGAGTGTCATATTGGTACCAGATGTATAGTTTGGATTAGAGTGGCATAAAGGGAGCCCAACTAATAGAAGGAAGAGTTTGTCTTGGCATACCAAGCCCAAGGGGCCTATTTGAGGCCATAGATATACTTTTGAAGTTATAAAAATGAGGAATCCTCAGATACCTTATAATGGAGCTCATGAGGATCCTATATTCTCTCATATTATCTATACATATAATCTTAATGAAATTTATAGGTTATTTATCTTCAAATAATTTGAAGTCCAAAAATGACTCAAAGATTTTAAAATTATGTTTGAGAAAATACACAATGCTATACCTAGAAAGATCATCTATAAAGGGAAAAATATATTGATCTTTATTGAAATATGGATGTGGAAATGGAATAGATGTAAATTACTATGTACTAACTCTAAATTTGTGAGTCTCTCCAAGATTTTTCTTTGTCAAAATTTTCCTATGGATTCTTACCAAGAATGCATCCCTATCAAACACCATTAGAAAAATAAATTGTAAGAAAACCTGATACCATGTCATGTTGATTGAGCTATTGTAAGTAGTGGTAGGTCAAGTGGACAATCCATTGATTCAACACATTGCTCACTTCATGTAAATGGGTAAGAAAAGTTATTGAAGGAGATTCATGAATAAAATAAGAAAAGTGATAAAGCTTATACTAATTATCAACTTTCCCATGAAAATTGTCAATCCACTATGTAATTCTCTAATGACCACCGTATTTGGAATGAATTCAAATCACTTGCTAGAGCATGTATGGGTGATCTAGTAGATAGATTGAAGATCAGTTGACAAGGAACACATAGAATATCATAAAATCTTCCATTTCTAATATCAATACACCCTCTTCTATAACCTCAAAAAAATCATTACCAATAAATATGTTAGGCACATATCTTGGATCCAAGGATGAGAAAAATTCTTATGAATTGGCCATGCAATGAGAAGTAGTTAATTCAATAATTCAATTATCACATTGTGAAGCTTCCATAAAAAGGGATAATCCATTTCTTTTCCCCTTACTATGATTTTTGTCCTTTAAATATTCACTTGATGAATCATACCTAGTTGAATCTAGTACCTTAATGTCGTTCTTTTCAAGAAAATGGGTGAGATGATATATCTTTTCTTTAAAGGTATTTATGCTCATCATGACCAAATTTATTATAAAACACATGCTTAACCTTTTCCTTATTATATTTGTCCTTTTTTGAGGAAGATGTTCTAGAAGATATATTGAGGTAGCTATTTTTAAATCTATTTTCTTCTATCCTTGGTTCTTTTGTTTAAATTATTTTGCTTGCTTGACCCTTTTTGACCTTCAGTTCCCTTATTTGTAGTTAAGGCATGGGATTTAAAAGGTTTTATAGTGCCTAGATAAATTAAATTATCTTTGTCCCTTGTGATTTTAGAGGAAATATCATCTAGAGAAGGAATTTTGAATGTGTTCCCTAAGGAAATTTTAGTAGCATGAAATGTAGAAACAACGAATTAATAGTTTGAACCAACTTTAGAGAAATTACTCAAAATCAACTTTATATCTTTCTTCTTAATCCCATACTATTTCAATTTTAATCAATTTTCTTTTAGTTTAATTAAGAAGTCTTCAATATTGTCAGAGTTACAAGGACTCAACCCTATGAGCTCATTTTCTAATTGATGATGTCTCAACTCATCATGCATACCAAAAAGGTTTTCTAAAGTGCTCGACAATAAGATTGGTGTAGAGGAAAATTTAACATGAAAGAGTAAATTTGGGGATACATCTACAAGGTACCAAATGATTCATCACACTTTTTTGTTGATTAATCTTTTCTACAATTAATTTTGGTTATTTTTGAAGACCCATTGTAACCCTATACAATTCTTATTCTTTCAATTAAATTATCATTTTAGATTTCCAATCAAAATGATTGTAGAGTGTAAGCACATAAATTACTAATTAATCTATTTAAAGATTTGAAAATTAGATTTATTTTGTTGTTGTGTAGAAAAGAGCATAAAAAATGCAATAAAGAAGGCACATGTAAGACACCCCTTTTTCACTAGTTTTAAAAATCACCCCCAAAAATCACAAAGTTTGACACTTTATAATTGTTTTTTAATGATTTTACCAAATTGTAAGTTTTAGGGCCTTGAAGTGGTAAAAATATTGAAATTTAGTACAAAATGAACTTGATATAAAATCTTAAAAAAATATTTCTATTCATGTAGTGCTTTGCAACAAGTTTCCAATGCTTATTTTTTGTAAATAATCGAGGTATCTTCAATCAACAATTTAAATTGAATCCTAGGATGAAATTTATGCCCTATCAAAAAAATCCCCCTTCAAATCATAATAGAAAGGGAAAAAATACCCCCATTATACAAAGGTGGTGCTTAGGTGGCCACTTGGTGGAGGGATGGTGGTAAAATAATGACTAGTTGGTAGCGATTTTTTAGTGGCTATGATGGTAGTTACAAGACAATTGATAGAGACTATGTGGCTAGTAGTTTTCTATACTTCTATCTATGGGGCCAAGAGATGAATCCATTTAAAAAATTAAGCAAATTGCATGTAGGAATTAAGGTTCTTATTTCCAAATAGGGGCTACTCAACCTTGTGTGGGCTAGGAATGGTACCCTTTGAATTTTTTTAATGTTAACAAAGTTCGTATAGTAGGTCTACACAATTTTTGGATGACTTTCATTAAATTTATTTTCCTCTAGAGAGACTAACTCCAAAATTAGCATTTGAATAGATGATATTTATTTTTTTGAGCCTTGAAACATGATGGTGAAGTTATTTTGGCCTAAAATTGCTTTAAAATTATTGTTGTTTACCAGATCTATATGCTTTAAACCTCTATCTGATAATGTGTATATGATCTCCATGTCCAATGAAATAAAGGCCTTTTAAAAACTTTTTCAAGCCTACTATATGAGTTGGAATAGATAAAAATGATATTAGTATAACCAAAAGAAATACAATCACTCATATTTCACAAGAACACACATGCAATAGAAGACATTAATAAAATTTTAAAATCGTTTTTGATTCTCCATATCACTCTAAAAATGTAAGAGAATAGCATACAAGAATTTATAAGAACATACAAAAGAAAATATAATCTCTCAATTAATAATTATTGTACTAAAAAAGTCTCACAACTCATGCTCTTATACCATGGTATAAATTTAGAAATACATGAATAACCTAAGAATTTTTTAGGAGATATTTAAGCCATAAAATTGTAAATTCATAAACAAAATTAGATTAGAGATTCTAAGAAATGTGCAAAATTCCAAGATGATAAATATGTATTAAGATGTCATAAATAGAAGTTGTTGAATCAATTGGGGAAGGAAACATAGATACAATATAAATAGCCTTATGATTTTCAAACTTGATGAGGATGAGGATAATGGATAAAACCAAAAAATAATGGATCAATTATCCAAGTTTACAAATATATGAAAATAAGAAAAAAAGTAGAATCTCATGGAAGGAGAATGTGCAACTCATTATCCTATCCTACCTAAGTGAGCTTAATAAACACGTGCAATATCAAACTAAAGATAAACAATATATAGAGTAATTAATAATATTACATTAATAGAGAGCCACAAATAATTCCTAGTGGTTATTTTGGAAAAATAAATGAAAAGAGTTGTAAGCAAGGATGAGATGTTGGCAAGATTATATGTTGTTGGTGAAGAAGTAGAAAGGGAAAGTGAATCCTCCATGTTAGATGCTCTAAACCAACATAGGTATGAATATTAAGCACTCCTCCAAGTTGAAGATAGAGTATTTAACTCAAGAACATTTTTGTGATTTTCAAATTAAACTAATGGATCGGATTAAAAAATGTTGTCAAAGATAGAGTATGTTGGAAAAGGACTTGGAAATAATAGCCAAGGAATGACCAATCTCATAGAGGTTATTGAGAGGTCTCCAGATGTTTATTTGGGATCATTTAGTGGTGTTCAAAAGGATGGAGAGTACAATAAGACTTATACATTAACAAGTGTACGCATGAAAAAATGAAATAAATGACTAAAGCTAAAAAAGATCTATTCCAAGGTAAGTTTGTGGCTCCTTTTGTCGAGGAAAGAGAATATTTGAAATATTTAACCTTTGATAAGGTTTCCAAGGAGATTGTAACACCTAAAGAGGAAAAATAAAAGGGTCCAAAGAAGATGAGAAAATAACTTCGATGTTGAGAAGGTTTTAAGGAGTTTCATGACCATTTAAGTAAGAGAAAGGGGAAATCAAAAAGTGGAAAACTAAGAGACAAGGGAAAAATTATTTTTGGTGAGTGAAAAGAATCTTCTAGGAGAGGATAAAATCCCAAAGAAACTTACAACTCATGATATGATTCAAGGAGTCTAGTGAGGTTGAAAAGAGTTCTATCACAATGAATCAACCCAATCCTTATCATGATTGTTAAAAATAGAAACCTTACTAGTTTAATTATGGAGCCCTTAAGAACTAAGAGCTAGTTCTAGGTACAAAGGAAAATTTAATTGCTAAAAAGAATGATTGCAAGTGTGCACTTATCCAACCTAGTAGATTCTAATATTTTTTTATTAACCTACTTTATGATTAAAATGAGAAGAAATAATTATTAATAAAATTACCTCACCCATGAGTTAAATGAATGGCTTAATAAATTTAACCAACTACATTTTTATCTAATTATCTAAAGAGAAAATTATTAATTAGTTATAGTGGAAAGAGTAATTAGATTGAGACAACAAAATAAGATAAACTTGTTTATATGATTGTTGCTTCAAACACGAGATTAACTTTAAAAAATTAAGTACAAGACTAAATTAAAAGGTAAATAGAAATCTAATTAAACTTAGTAAATAAAGTGCAAAGTAAAGCTATCCGAAAGCATAACAAAAATGATTGAAATCAAAAGAAAGTAGCTAAGTTTTATTGAGAAATCAATAGGAGGTTTAAAATTCAACAAAAGCCTTGGATAAAATATCATATACCACATTTATACATATAAAATAGAATACAAGAGGATTAAAATAAGTTAAGACTCTAAGTATGAGGTCATTTTAGTAGGATAGAAAAGCACACAATTGCCACAACATAGAACCATATCATCATGTAATCAACAAATATTAGAATCAAGTAATATTAGATAATTAGATTGATTCAATAAATAAAAGGGCTTTAATTGATTAACGAGATTGGATACTTAACCACTAGAGTTAATGTTGTCATAACCTCTTGTATATACACGTCTAATTTCATCTAATAATCCAATTCACATAGAAATATCTTAGAATGATAATGATTGAAATAGTACTTATATATTATCTTCTTTTGCTGATGATGTCCCTAATTTATTTTAAATAAAAAACTCAATCAAATTGGTTAAGTAGTTAGGTTTTGAAAAGTTTTAGCTTCTAGAACTAACTCAATTTAAAACATTTAACTTTATTTATAGGTTAAGTTATAAAATAAAAGTGACTTTATGATAAAGTGACTTGAAAGGTCACTTTATAAAATATTTTTTAAAAGTACTTTATAATAATATAACATAATATAACATAAGTGGTCCATAAAGTCATTACTTAATAAAAATTTAAATAGTCACTTAAATATTACATCCACATATGTTGGAAAAAATCACTTGAAAATAGAATCAATTGCAATAATAATCAAATAATTAATGGATGTGGTTCATTCTAAATATACTCTACATCAAGACTTAAGGGTAGTGGAAGGGTGCACTCTCACTTAGACAATAAAGGTCATAAGACTATATTATTTAGTCATATATTCATTCACATTTGGTATAAAACAATCATTTTATCATCACATCAAGAAATTTTTGAATGTGACTTATCAAATAAGACCATAATGCTTTTAAACAAAATATATACAAATATCTTGTCTATTCAATAGTTAAAATATCTTTAATGTACCATTTAACCTTATCTAAAGATAATCTTTAACAAATGATAATGATTCAAATGAAAATACTACCCTCTAAATCATGATAAAATAGAGAAGAAAATTGCTACCATTCATTTGGCTTCAAGTAAATTCACCACCAACAATTCACCGTCAACAAATTCACCTCCAACAATTCATCGCCATGACAAATTCATCTCGTGGAAAATTCACCACCATCAATATGATATGAATTGCTAGTGGTGAATTTTCCATGAAATGAATTTGTCATGATGATGAATTGTTGGCAGTGAATTTTTCTAAAGCCCATCCATCTATACTAGCAAGGTCATTAAGACTTGAGAAAAGTTCTCATAAACATACAATATTGCCTATACAATGAAAATATTATTTCACTTATATTTTCAAAACCAAAATACGATATGTAAAATAAATTTCTAAAATATTAATTTAAGAACTGTAAAAATAATATTAATCTATTATATTAAAAGAACTTCAACACTCAAAAATATATATTCTAGTTTTTAGAGATTTCATATCCAAATCAATATTAAAAGATATATAAATAGACCATACTCCTTTCAAAACCTGTGATATCATTTAACCTTTCAAAACAATGAATAGGTTTCAACAAGACATCTTCACCAAAGTAAGGTTACATATGACTGAGTGATGCTTGAGAATTATACTTTTGATTGAACTCAATACTATTTAAACCTTTATAATGTTTTTTCAAATATTATTTAGAATTATGTATTTGATTTTTGCATAGAATAGTATAAGCAAGGAGAATGCTATATGTATTAAGCTTGCTAACTGCTTTTGAACCAGCACACAAATAAGAGGCAAACCCATCACAAAAAGGTAATAATGAGTATTGAAAATAATGTGGCGCAGCCTATGGAAACATACCATGAGAAGAATGAAGTGTAGTGCTTAAAGTAACACATGGTGTTGCCATGTAAGCTGCAAATCAACGCATATAATACTTAAAACACGTAGGAGATATAATACTGTGATGAGTTAATGCTGTTTTATCACTAAGTCTAAGTTGCGCCTATGAGAGGTGGCACCAAGGATAAAAGATGGCACCATATTTAGTAGAGGTTGTAATGCAAAAAGAAGTCTATGCATTCGAATAAGCCTGCAATAAGTAATTTGAAATAGTCAAGTGTAAACTTGGTCATATTTTGGAATGGAATAAGAATTAGGAAACCTCCTTTTAGCTTGCTATTCCAAATATTTAGTTGACTCAGTCATGAAACTGTCGTGTTTCAAACCTGTGAGTGAGTCATTGCATGAGGAAGAAATGTGGCAAAGATACTTGCTTGTCTGTAGCTACACTTATGATTCTAAATTATCTTGATAATATTTTTCTGTAAGTTGAGAGTTATTTTGGTATATCATAATTGTGGTTTTTGTGAGGTTTAGTGAGAAGTTAGAGGAGGATAGTCAAGTGGATCTTGAAGGAGATATCAATCGATCTTGAGGATACCTAATAAGAAAGCTTGAGTTTAATCAATGGGAGCATTATATAGGCATGCTAATTCCTATACTTTTGTCTTTATGTTGGAAAGGATAAATTAGTTTATTTACTATGTTGGAAAATAATGTTTTTTGAGTATGTGGTGGAGTTTGTTTATGATTGCATATTTCTTGGTTGTGCAATACATTTTAGAACCTATCTTATTAGTTATATTTGTATGTACCCTATATATGGGAAAGAATTGTATGTATGCAAATCATTGATACTATATGTAGATGCCATCGCTATATGTAGAATATCTATACTAGACGTATGTAGAATGAAATGAGAAATGTGGTTACATCGATGACTTGAGGTAACTTGTATTTGATAGCATATTATGCTAGGTAAACCCTAGTGGTTAATGAGGTTAGCAAATACAACGGTAATGTTGGTATAATAGATATGTCATCGTCAATAGGATGTGACTCTCCAGATTCAAGGGTAGGAAGCACATCATCACCCCCTCCTCGCCAGGGTTGTGTCCAGGTTGGATTGACTTGGCTCTTTGCATGGCACCATATTCTTCCTTCGACACCTCTCAGTTGAGATTTTCTTCAGCAAGGATGGATACATTCACTTCTTTAGACTTACATGGTACATGGATGGGTTCTCTTCGGGTCTATCTGACTTGGCTGCTCAATTTCACACTGGTCTTGAAGACATTCTAGAGGGGACTACTCTCCTTTATGGGGGGGCTATCTATTCCACATATTTTTGATCTCTTTGTATATATGTGATGGTTGTAGTCCTTGGGGGGATAATGTTGAGTCAATGCCAATTCAGATTGGAGTATCGGCGAGAGCGGATGGGGGCCGGAGAACGGAGAGATGACAACAAATGTATGCCTCCACAGTGATGGGATTGCAGGTACAGGGAATAGACCGACGATTGAATGCCAAGGGGCTCGGTCGGAGCACAATAAATAGTTGCCGATTGGTGGAAAATACCCGTGGATAGACAAGGCCGACCTTATTTTGGCAGTGGTATTATTGTTTTGAATATTGCAAGACGCCAACCATATTGTATAGTTGGCACCTTTTTTTGCAATTATTGCGGACTAGGTCATATGATGGACCATATGTAAGCCCTTGGGTGCCCGCATTTTGAGCCTATTTAACCATTAAGTGTTGTGTATTTGCCCTCATAGTGCCTTTTATAGGCCTTTTTTTCATTTTATCATAACTTTTGCATACAGAGGCCATTTTTCATTAACGAGATATCGTCCGAAATTTGGAAGTGTCAATTTTTCAGTGGTGCAGATATTTTGCAGCGATTTTGCAGTTTTGTGCCATTTTTTCCAGGTTGAAGACATATCTCCATTTTTAGCTTTCGGAGCTCATATATTTGTAAATGGGTTTCTTAATTACTTTGGAGAAAGGCAACTATAGGAAATGGTGTAATTTAATTCTCACTCATCTTGGTGAGAGGAATCTATTGTCCTATTTGTTTAATAAAGTTCCTTGTCCTAGCACAGCTGATGAGTTTTTCATTTGGAAAGGCTTTAGGGCTGGTGTCTTTAGAGTTATTTTTGAAAATGTAAATGATGACTTTTTGGAGACCCTTATTCACTTCGAATGTCCTCATGCTCTTTGGACTCACATTAGAGAGGTGTATGGAGACCGCGATTCTTCTCCATCTCTTGAAGGTCCTCTTTCCAACTCCAATGTGCTTCTTCATTCTTGAAAGTTGATAACCCATGCTTGTGATCCTTTGGAGGAGATTGCAAATGCTTCAGAGGTTCCTGATTCTTCATCTTCTATTGATGCGTCATTGAGTATTTCCAGTGATTCATTGCATCAGGTATCTGATAGTCTTCTTGATTGGGATTCCTATTTGACAGACATTACTTCTTTGTTTGTGGAGTCTCACATTGCAAATTTGGAAGACCAATTTGAGGGTTTATCTCTCCTATTTGATGACAGTCATGGATCCACTATTGTCACTTCATATTTGTCTTTGGAGCTTGTTCAAGATCAGTTTCCATTGGTTCTTGGTTTGTCACAGTTTGTTGTGATTGGGCATGTACCTGATTGGATTGTGGCATCACCATCATCCAAGAACTTGGCAACACATGAGCAAATTTCAGAGACACAATCTACATGCATATGGATTCCTCGTGCTACCTATTCCTATCCAGAATGAGAAGCATTCCTGCATTTGTACTTGGTGTATATTCTTCCCAAGGGGAGAAACATTGTTTGTAGGCATCGGATTATGTTTTGTCTTCAGACATTAACCATACTTGTAGGAGATCACACATTATGGGGGGGATATCTTGTATCTCTATTACCCTCTTATGGAGTGGACATTGATTGTATAATCATGATGGATGTAGTCCTTGGGGGGTATCATTGAGTCCTCCATACACCATGTTTGTTTGTTTTGTTTTGTTTTCTCTCTTTTGGAGAGGAGTTTTGTCCCACTGGGTTTTCTCCTTTTCTCCACTTGTGAGAGATTGTTTGCATTTGCATTGTAAATGGGTACCTAACATGGCCTAGTAGCCGGGACCCATAGTCATAGTCTTTGCATAGTGTGCATAATAATCTTCTCCCTAAGTTGCACTTAAGGGGGGGTGTTGGTGTGAATAATTGTCTAGTACCTAGCTTATTCATTCACTAGGTAATTAGGGGACATATTCACATGCTTAAGTTTACTTAGGATATAAGATTCTTTCTAGAAGTCTTAGTTGGATTTTCTAGAACTTATCTTATCTAGCTAGGATGCATCATTTCCTAGGTGATTAGGTTGTTGGTTGTCTCATGTCATAGGATTATGACATTTGTCAACATCATGTTTATTACTACATCTCAACCTTGCCTTTATAAGCAAGGCATATCATGTACATTTGCATCAATCAATTCATCAATATTCAACCATTAATCAATCTTGCATTGTGAAGCAAGCTTTATTGCCATTCTCTCTCTTGTGGAAGTTGTTTTGATTGCAACTGTTCCTAGGGGTGTTGGGGAGTCGCCATTTACTCCCACAATGACATCATGCAAACCATATTGATAATCTTTACTTGTTCGATCACTTGATCGTTTCTCTACTTTTGAATGAAACCCTAGGTTGAGAATAACCCATTTGCTTGGGATGTTTACTTGATTATTGATTTACACACATAGGTTGAGATTAACCTATATAGTCTGATAGATCATTTGATTGTTGTTTATATCTTTGATTGAGGTCATTTAATGTTGAAGTTTATACTTTTGATTGAAGTCAAATAATGATGAGAATTATACTTTTGATGGAACTCGTTTATTGTTGAGTTATACTCTTGATTAGAGACATTTATTGTTGAGATTAATTTTTTAAATAGAGTAATTTGATGTTGTGACATTAAGAATATTGTATGGATGATTATGTTAATTCCTGGGGTTGGGATGATCCATAGGAAAGGGGATAACTTATGTATTTTGAGATACTAAGTAGTTAAATCATTTTGAATATGAGAGGTTATGTGGGTTGTTCCTAGGATTGGTTAGATTTGTGGGAAGGGGGTAACCTAGTTATAGAGTATAATGGTCATTTTAAACTAAATCGAGCTAGGAAGGTAGGTGAATGTGTGACGTCTACTCTAAGTTCAGGGTAATGAAAACTTTGGCCAAAGTAGTGTAAGTATCCACTACTTACACTATCGGTTTCATTGTGATTCGTGCTTATGTACTAGGCATGGGGTGTTCATACATGTAAGTTGTAACCACTATATGTCAGTCTAGAAATGTATTGTACACAACACCAAGCTCAAAATATGCTATTATTATGAGGTTACCAAACTAATCTCTTCGTCGAAGGGTAGGGCCATCTTACTAGTTAGGTAGATGTGCGGGGGACCGCAATAAGTCTGTGGTTGGCAAAAAAGCACTTGAGTGATGCTTCTCCTCATTAGTTGGCAGCCAAGATTTGGGATGTACATGCTAGTATTGGGGACAACTAGAATGTATGCACCAATGCGAGGACATCAAGGATGTATGTCCAGGTAGGGACATCCAGACCATTTGTATCTCTATGTTAGTAAGCTCTTATAAGCTATGTATTCGTGTATTCATCTCTATGAAAATTGTAAATATGAAATGTCATATGGAAATTGTGTAACATCATTATGTGAATCAATGAAAGGAATTCTTTTGTATGCAATGGGAAAGTTTGAAATATCATTCAAATGTGCATTTACTACTAAAAGGGAAAGAAAAAAATTATTGCTCTTAAAGGTTAGATGCATAAATTATTCACTTGTGGGTAAAAAATAGGAAATTTATTGAGTAGAACAATTGGCTTGTTACAGAATTGTAAGAGTTAAGAGGTAAGACCATGAAAAGGATGGGTAGAAATTTTAGCAATGACAATGTTGATCTTATGGGTGTGACTTAGCAACAAGACTTATCCAAGACTTAAAAAGTTTTAAAAATGTTAATGCCTTTAACCCATTGATTATATTGGGATATATGTGACATACCAGAGGCTAGTATTATTCTTAAATAGACCATTTATGATTCTTTCAATACAATTATAGTAGTTGAATTTGGAATTCCTATGATTGACATACTAGTATTACCTAATGATGCATATAAATAGGAGGTATAGTGATTAGTAGTTGATTACCATATTTGATTTTTTTCTTATTGGAGACTCTTGAAGAATTGCCCTTTCGAAGTGGCCAATTATTATTGGGTATTTGTAGCTTATTTTCTATTTTATTCTTTTCTTGTCCAATTATTTTCATTACAAGTGGGTATGAGGACACAATCTTGGCATTTGTAAGACAAGAAAATAGGAAAGTTTTTTTTATCTAGGAAGTTAGATTGTAAAGTGCATATCTCTCTCTTAATTTTGTCATTTTCTTTCTATAATTTGGATGGTTGATCAAAGACACATTAAAATAACTATAGGATAGATTTGAGGCCATTTGAAGTAGCTTTGAAGGAATATTATGAAATTAGGGTTTTTACCAAATTTGGCTCCAAGTCTACAAAACAAGAAAATTCTTGGATTTTTTTAAAGAAAGTTGAGGTATAGACTTAGGTAAATTACAATAAAATATTAACCTTTTTTGAGTAAGTTATTATGAAGACTATTTTGATCACATCATGGCTAGGGCTTCAATAAGAGTCAAAGGAAGGGATCAAGTCACACCTAGGAAGACACTACACAAGGATGATTCAATAATTAAGGAGATGAATCCCATAAATGTTGAAGTTACTATAAGTGAAGAAATTGCCAAGGCTAAAGGATATTTTTTTGTAATGAGGTAGGAGATGAAAGGGACCACTAGGAAAGATATTAAGAACATTCTCAAAGAGTTAACTTCTCTCAAGAGTTATAGGGGACATGAAGCTTCACATAATAAGAATTTTAGGAGACATGAAGATTCACACCATAAATAAAATTTATCTTCTACAAGACATGAATATCCTTGATTTGATTGATCTAAAGTAGGACCATCACCCAAATAATTTTATGGCCTCTTCTATCAACTTCATGCCAATGATGAACATGTGCAAGTTTGATGGCAAGAATCTAACTAGTTGGATATACCAAATTAAATATTTTGTTTATTTGAACATCATGTTCCTTGTCAAAAGAAAGTTGCAATGATATTTAATAAAAATCAACACCAAAAATATTGAGACCTAATCTAAGGTCAATGAGAGCGTGTTTGATACCCACATTATTAACACCAACAATCAACATAAGAGGATCAAAATGAATTTGTATTTCAAGAGGAGGAAGTTCATGCTAATGGAATATAATTTTTGGAGTATTAGAATAAATACATCCCATTAAATAATTCACCTCATTCTATCTAGCAGAAGATAATACAAGAATATTTTATAGAGCCTCTTGGAGCATACCATGATACATAAGAGAATTTTGGAGAAGGTCCAAAAGAGAGATCTTAGTAGGAGTAACATGAAGTTTCTCAATAAGATCATATTCTCTCGGGGACACCTTGAACAGTTATATGGCTTAGAAGAAATTGGAATAATTGGTGTAGGAGAAGGAAGAGATGTTGGAATGTTAGTATTTTGTTTTTTTCTATGAGTGTTATATGTGTGGGTTGCTTAAGTATAATCATTAGATATATGAAAATTAGAAGCAATACATTGAGCAATATGAATATAATAACCTAGAGGTTGTGGTGTATTAGGGACACCTTGAATAGTTATTATGGGTTTTTTGTATTTGGAGGTATTTCTTGTGCTTCGATAGGAAAATATTTTGGTTCTTTTAAAGGTTCTTGCGAAGCACTAGAAATAAAAATCATATTAATTAGATTACTAGAATCATTATGAGTAGAATTATTTGAAGAAGAGTTTGAAGGAAGAAAAGAAGTAGAAATAGATGAAGTTAAAGAAGTAATTTTTTTAGTAGAAGATAATTGCTCAAAATCATTAAGAACTTCATCTAACATATTAAAACAATATTTACAAAAACATTATAAAAAGTATGAAAGGTTTGGAGAAATACATCTGACATATTTTGGATATCATTCATTCACCAAAATTGAAGAAAGAACAAAATTTAATTAAGAGACTAGAAAGAAAAATGAAAAGAAGAGGTGTTTAATTAAAACTCAATTTCACAAAAATGTAGATAAGGGAAAATTTTGGTTTAATTTGAACAACTTATTCTAATAAAAAAACTCGTATTCTACTTTAAATAAACCAAAATCTTTATATTTACTTGCATAAATAAAATATTTGTTGAATAAAAACCAAGAGAATACTTTAAACTAAGATTCAAAATTCCTTTTATACTATAACTCTCAAAGAAAATCTATAGAGGATATTGAAATTTAATTACACCAGGAAATGAAAATGCAACTTGAAAGGAACCTAGAGACAAATGATGAAGCTCTTTAAATGTAGAACGATAGGGCATCATGCATGTGTGCTTGTGTTGCACTTTCGCCCTTCACCAATCAACGCAAAAATTTATAGAATTATGGCTTAGGTTCTAGAGTCACTTTAACCTGAAAATATCACAAAATAAGAAAAAAATTTGGGTTGTTTAAGGGTTTTCCTTAGTCAAACCCCTGTTTTGATCTTTCAACTTCCAACAATAGCCAAAATAAAAATGATTGATAAAATTAAATAATTTTAAATCCTAAATGTATTAAGGTTTAAAAGAAATTCTAAAATGAAATGATAATGGTGTTAACCCTAGTCTATGGGAAGAACCACCATTTCATATGAATAAAATAGTATCAATAGATTTGCTAACTTTTATACCAAAGAAATTGTCTCACATTAAAGATAAAATATGAGAAAATATTAGCAAGATGGTAGTGTCACCAATAGAATAAAGTATCCTAAATGGAGGTGATAAATATAACAAGAAATGCCTCTCCTTGAGCAGCTCGAGCTACTAAGGAAGAGGAGTCAATGATACAATAAAAGAGCACTAAAATAGATAGTTGCAATGGCTACAAATATTTTGGTAGAGGTTTCCCAAGAAAGATAAAGAGATTGCTCTTGAGAAAGGGAAAAAATCCTTTGAAAATAGTAAGATATTGAGTTTTATTTTCTTAGACGAGAAGGATCCAGTGTTATGACATGCATCATAAACAAACCGCATGTAAAGTGCACTTTTGCATCTTGAGAATTTTTGAGACTTGTTGGAATGTCATGTTATTGTCTAGAAATATTTTACTAAAAATTTGTATACATGCTTGAAATATTTTATATTCTTCAAATGTGAGGTAAAATATTTCTTATAAAAATATTGAAATCTCATTAAAATTCAAGCTAAGGTGAGTTCAAAATATAACGTGAAATTATGCATGTGATTTTTGACACTATAGCTCCTATATATTTCATACTTATGCCATGGAGACCATCTAGGTTGACCTAACTACCTATATAAAACTATATAAATTTTAATATAACTTAATTAAATGTATTCTAGCCACAGGTTGGCTACACATATCCCCATGCATGTTATAGGTTAAATGCATATCAAGGGTTCACACAATAAAATTATGGTCTTAGTTTTTTAAGTGGACATGTGTATTTCACAAAACTTGATAAGGACACTACCACAATTGTTGTAGAGACCTAAAAGTTACAACACTATCCTAAATCAAGGATTTCTTAGAACTAATTGCTTAGTACAAAGCTAAAGGGTTTACACAATATGTTTTTGGTGAAAATTTAATAGTTTGACTTGTGAATTTGTAGATACAAGTAAAATAAGAACACATATGGCCAAGAAAATGTTCCCTAAAGAAAAATTTATAAACCAAAGTTTTATCAAACATTCCCACTATCCTAAAATAGACTCGGCAATACTCATACAAAACTCAACACATAGCAAATCCCAATTTAATCATCATAACAAAACTAGTTCAATATTTTCCTAAAATCCCCTACACATTCATTCTTGAAAATAAAAATCACACATGCTTTCTAATAATAGTAATACATAGTTTATAAAAGCATATAAATATTCTAGATTCAATTTCAAGTTCCAATTTGATTGTATTATCTCTCCTAACGTCATAGATTTAATACTAAGGTTTTGTATCAATTTTTCTATAACATGAATTCTATGATTTTGTTTTTTATATTCAATTTAAATCACACAATTTTGAATTAGATAGATTCTCAAATTACTCCTTTTAACCTTTTCGAGCATTCTAATTTATTCCAAATTGAACTCACTAGCTTTCTCAAGTTTCTACTTACCAAACCCTAGTTTTCTATCTCTAAAACCTTATTAATACAATGAAAAATCTAATACAATCTAAATTTGTTTAAAATCTAGTTTGAACAATATTTGTATGAGTATTTCATGTATAAGATCCAACTTTTAATGTACTTAGTTGGAGATCATGGTTGAAGTACATGACAAAATTTTGTCTCCTTAAAAACTTTCTTTGGATTGCAAATCAAAACTCTTTAAATCTCCTCATAATTCAATTCACCATAATCTTTTTAATTTTTTTTATTTCTTCTATTCGTTCTATAATAATTCAATCCTAAAGCTTACATATAATTAGAAATCCTAAATATACAAAATATAAGAATTTTATTCAAATTTATAATTAATTAATATATTTCAACTAATACACAAATCTCAAAATAAAATAATTAATATATATATGTTTTACAATCATCCCCTATCTCTAATTTAACTATTAGTTTTTATTCTATTTATCTATAAATAAAACCTATATGTAATAAATAAAGCAAATTACTACAATCATGAAGTCAACAATTATATAACTATTTTTCAAAAATAAAAAAATAAAAGTGGCATCGCCACTAAACAATTTTATTGATAGAAATAAAAGTTTACAGAAGAACTTGGTTCAAAAAGGGGCATACCGGCAGGAAAGAATCGGGAATAAAACCTCTGATTGTAGCCCTAAGACGAAAATACATAATAAAAATGAGAAACTATATCCCAACAGAGACCAACCACCACCCAGTTGAATACAAAAAGCCCAAATCAAAGAATAACAAATATAGAAAAGCAACTACCCAACCACAAACCCCCCAAAAAAATTTTAATAACAGAGAAAGTTAATCCAACGCCACATCACTAGTGCTGGAGGATGCCTCATAGTATGAAATAGGTAATAAGTGTTCAAGTGAGAACTCCTCCATAATCTTCTTAAGAGATCTAGCAGCCTTGTACTGAGACCGAGCAACCACATCAAACATGAAGTGAAGAGCCAAGAACAGATTTACACTAGCCGACAAAACCTCTGGAGAAAGCTTATCAGAAAGGCGCAAGCAACCCATAATTGTCTCCGCAAGATTATCACATATAATGCCAGACCTGAATACCATAAGCTCACCAAAATAGCCATTAATAAGAAAAACATATTTAGTTATAAAACCAACAATTGGAAATGAACCATTTTCCAAACTGTAACTATCTGATATTCGGCACAAATCCAAAACAGATAATAAATAAGGTTGCACAATTTTTTTAGCCATAAGAATAGCCAGCTTGACAACCATCAACACATCCATGATGATAGTTAAAAAACGAGAAAGAAGTTCGGCAAAAGAGGCAGTAGAATTTTCCTTTAACCATGAAGCGCCCAATACAATTATATAGCTATTTTAATTTATGGTAAATAAATAATTATTATTAAATAAATTTAATTAATATTTATTCTAACTTTAATTAAAAAAAAAAAAACATAATAAATGATTAAAAAATATAAATATCTCAGAAAAAAAAGTATTATCTAAGATGAGGACTTACATAAAATTATCTATACAATAAATTTGTATCATGATGAACCACAAAGTATAGTTGAAAATGTTGTTCTTTGAAAATCACATAAATCGTCAAAAAAAATTGATTAATATTACAAAAGCAAAGAGAAATCACTGTTACATATTCTAGTACCTTGCATTGTCTGGTACCTTGCAATTTTTTGAAATTTGTGGTAGAAACATATCTTAGAACTCAAAGTAAAAATAAGCATTAATTTATTATCCTTATTTTTTATAAGGAAGAATTGTATGTTATTCTTCTTAGGAAGGGAGTATATTTCTCTATAAAAGTGGAATTAAATTGTTATGTATTCTACAAATAAAAACTTTATAAAATTATTATGAATACACTTATTTTATTACCCAACAATCATGGATTGTTAAAAAAGATCAAGTCACAAAAATACTTGATTAAGTATTGTTCAAGCATAACTCAATAATAATCTACCATTAATAAGCTTGAATGATTTAGAATGGCATATTAAAATAAATTAGTCACATTTATGAAAATAATAAAGAAATATAAACAACATTAAGACTAGAACCTCCCATCTACCTATATAAGATAGACACTCTTAAAAAGAAAATCATATTACAAAGGCAATAATGGATTCATACTAGTTAAATAATGATATCAATAAATGGACCTTTCCAAACAAACTCACAACAACAAAAATTGAAAAATACAATAGAATAATATTAAACACAACTACCCATATTTTTATGCATAATACACTTTATATATATACTCATTCAAAAAAAAAAAAATAACATCACACTCAAAAAATATATCATAACCTAACTCAAAATCTAAAATCAAAACAATGCAACAATTTTTATATTTTATTAAAAAATAAAGAGTCAACAAACAATCTTACAAACAAATAATCACATTTTTGAATAAATTTTTGAAAATAAAAGCAAAATTATCCTCTCAACAAACATAATCATTATGTCAAGAGACGCTCTAAGTCACAACAACAGATCGTGTCCATAAAAACTCAAAAATAGACACTTTACTCACTTTTAGTTTTGGATGTACCTATGTTTTCATAGATTCGTTTTGGAAGATTTTTAAAGATAGCTTAATTATTTTTAAATAGTATTTGTTTAAAGTACAACAAATATAAAAAAGAATTATATTTTTTAGATTTCTTATTTAAAGTAGTATATCTATATTTACAAAAAATTATCTAAAATATGTGAAGAGATATTCTTCTCAATACATTTATTTTTAATCAATTTGTTATACATAAATAAAATAGATATCTCATATATATATATATATATATATATATATATATATATATATATATATATATATATATATATATATAAAATCTGCTTTAAAGAATAAGTTAAAAACCAAATAGTCTTAAAGTATCAAATATTTTTATTATTATTACATGTAATAATTTGAAAGCAATTTTTATAATGACACGTATCATATGTTTCAAGAATATACTGCCAAATTTAACAAATTATATTATTCAATATCTGACTTTCTCCCATACGCATACACCAGATTTGATACCCAAGATACTTTGGATCGAAGAATTCACAAACTATACGTATTCGTATAGTTGTAGGTATTCGTATTCGTATGATGATGGTACGTGGTTAACATAATAATTTAAAAAGTCAAAGTTGTACCAATAAAATTTGGTATCGTTACATGGGATACGGACATGATGGCAATCAATTATGAATTATGAAAGATCCTTTTCTAAGCAAAACCATCACCCTTATCACTTGTAGTGAGATGGGCAGTCACAACCACTCATACTATTAATATACATTTATTAGTTCCTGCCGGGAACTATAGCGGAGGCTGAAAACTTAAACAGTGATTAATCTTTCCCTATTCAGCCAATCAAAACCAATCCAATTTCTTCGGACAGATTTATTTTCGATTAGGTGATGAGCAAATTGCAATTTTTTTAACGGGAATTTTATTGGAGACTGTTTTGTCCGCCTTTGATTGGAGCTGTCAAATGGCTGGCAGGTGCATTCGCAGCTACCAAGACCAGAGACCGCACGAATTTTGAAGGAAGCTCTGTACACCGTCAGATAGCTTGGACAGTTGGAGATTAGGGTAGGAGTCGTTGCATGTAGAGAGACACATGCAGAGACACATTGCATTTGTAAAACAGTTCTTTCTATTCCCATAATTGTCGACTGGCTAGGGTTTTCTGTGGCAAAAATGGCAAATGCAGCCACTATAGTGAATCGAACAATCGACGTCATTCAGTTGCAACGCACATTCGTCGAGCACACTAATTCTCTCTTTCACGAGCTAGGTATAAACATATTTCAGATCGTGTGGTCTAATTTCGGTTTAATTTCACTTCAATTCAGAGATTTTGTGTTTTTATGTCGGAATGAGATGTAAAGATTGGATTTTCATTTTTTGTTTTCTGTCGCAGGAGTCCCTGGACGAACAATTCACCTAGCTACAACAGCTGCAGGATGAGAGCAATTATGAGTTTGTTGTAGAAGTGGTTTCTCTCTTCTTTGAGGATGCTAAGAAAATCATCAATGATTTGTCCAAAACACTGTATGGTTTCTATCGAAATGGAAAAAAGATTGTGTTTCTGTTTTCAGGGATTTGGGTCAGTCAACTTTGGGTTCTAGTCTTTTGGGTCATGTTTGTTTTGTTTGTAGGATTAATAAGGTGTTCTGGGTCTTAATCAAAATTTCTATCCATTTTTTTCCTTTTTTTCTTTAAACTTCTGCAGTTTATAAGGATTTGGGTCAGTCAAGTTGATGTTCAATTCTTTTGTGTCTGTTTGGTTTTTCCAGGTGAAGTTTTCAGCTTGCTGCGTGCAATCACAAGGATCGACCAACTTTTGTTATCCATCAGATTTCAAGGTCCAGTTGCAATTCCACAACCTACATTTTTTAAATTGTATTCTTTTTATTCGATTAAGTGTTTAACAGGGATGTTAGCAAAGGTTTGTCGAATCTTTCTTTATGCCTGCATATTGCTTTTGCTTGAAATTTTATGAGGACTTTTCAACAAGTACATATAATGCATTTCCTGCAATCATTATAGTCGTTGAGGCCACATCTCTTTGACGAATTCTGTTAAACAATTCATGCGCCTAGTCTATGCTTCTACATTTTGCATAGATCTCCCTATTAGAAGAGATTGTTTTTAACATCATCGACATGTTCACACACATTCTGTCATATTTTATGAAGAATTTTTGTGCAAAACAAATTCATTTGTTGTGGCATGATATGTAAAAAGGAAAATATTTGACCTTAGATTTTATTTTTTGCACTGCTTTAATGTGTTCTTTCTATGAGATGTACCCTTTGGTCTTCTTTAGAAATCTTGTAGTATTCTTTTATCACTATCAAAGTCATAATAAAAACTATTAACATAATTTACAATACTTAATAATGCTTGTAGCTATTTCTTTTGTAAAACATTTGGAAATTGATTAATTTCTTCTTGGATGTGGAGCTGAATTTCTGATTCACTATTTGTATTTTTCATCCACAATAAATCTAAAATTTATTAGCATAATTAGAATTTTATACTTGAGGGTACAATTTTGATTTTTTTATCTATTTAGATAAACTGCTCCAAATAAATCAAATGATCATTAATGGATTCACTAAAAGTTAGAATGTCATCTATATACACATAAAAAGTTAGAAATTCTTATAAGAAACTAAAAGTAAGTTGGAGCATTCATTAAGATAAATGGCATACATTCTAAAAGGACAACTAAAATCTGTCTTGGACGTGTCCTCTCCCTTTACTGTGATATGGTAAAACCTTGACTTGCAATCAAATTGGAAAAAAATATACACTTCGCTATCTTCTATAAACAAGCAATTACCAGATACCCTTTTTGCATTACTGTATGTGTATTTTGCAAAAGTAATTTGATAAAAAAACAATGTTCATTAAAGCTTTCTCACAGACTACTGGAGTTTAAACTGTATTCATGGATTTGGTGTGTATCTTGAACTAATAACAAAGTGTGCATCATATATCCTTTTGATTTGACTTGAGATATAAGATTTTGGATGAATTTCTAGACCACTTTGACAATTCCATTGATCCATTTATCATGTGTGGGCTTTAAATATCTCCTTTCTCCATTTTTTTGACCTCAGGCCTTTGATTTTCTTGCTGTTATGTATTTATACTTTCGAGGATTACAGTTTTAGTAACCATCTACTGGTGCCATTGCATCTGCCTTTCTTATTACAGAGGAGACTAGTGAAATCTAACTGCTTCTAGGCTTATATACATGTGGAATTCTGGGATCACGCCTCATGTGGTTTCCTTGCATCAGTCTCCTATTTTGTTGCTAGTAAGATACCATTGATTGATTATAAATTTCATTTTTTATGTCTCTGGTCCAAATTTTCAATGCGGCTTTCTCTTTTTTAAGATTCCCACTTCCACTTCCATTCATCTGATAGAAGATTTGACTTCATGAATCTTCCTTTTGCATGCAAATTAGAGATGTACTTATTTTGACAAGATTTAGCATTTTTGAACTTCAGCTTTATTGCAAGTTAGCAATTACAATTACTGTTTGAATTGTGATGTCATAAGAAGTGCTTGTTCGAAACTACTAAGAGAAAAATGCATTTTTTTCTATAAATTTGGGCAGTAGCTAACAAGCAAAATATGATTCTCCAGTGCTCACATCCAATGTTGAAGCCTACAGTTTCTGCATGTTTCTAGATCATATTTTAATGCCTGGAGCATGCCCCAAATGCCTCCACAATTTCCAGTTACAGAAAACTTGATGGATGGAAACTCTCATCCATAAACTTGAACAAAACTTGGAGGTTAGACATAATGATCAGTTCAGAAAGATCAGAAAGGTCCTAGCTTGTGAGTGTAACTGTAGACCAGTCATGAGCTTAGGTTGTATTGGGAAGTTCTTAAATTTTACCAATTATTGAGGCAACGGTCCAAGATAGACTTGAAGAACTGAATCAAGGAGAATTCAAGTTTTAAAATTAGAGTTAGAGGTCATACAGACGAAGAAGTCCCATTGACAGTAACTAAGAGCTGAGAATCTATCATCAGAGAAGGCATGTTATTTAGAAAAGGTATTGATCTCAAACACTTTATCTCTCATGTCTCGTTGCCTCTGTGACTTTTACCAAATTTGAACCTACAACTTGTTGATTCTTCTGTGTTCACAATGCTATCAAAGGTTGTGGATTTTGGCTTTACACATGTTAATTGCATTTACTTGAAACTTTATTAAGGCTTTTCAAAATAGGTTAGATTTTTTTTGTATGCTTTTACGTTTTCTGTATACAATTTTGTGCATGCACTGTCTTTATTGCATTCCACAGGGTTACATTTCTTTGAGCCATTCTTCCGTCCATTGCTAATAGTTCACTACGGAGTAGTATAGGAACGTGATTTTCAAGCATTAGAATGTCACCTAAAATGTCGAATTGACAAGATCAGACCCTGTTTCTATTAAAAACTGGATTGAGGTTCCATTCTGATTCAACATTGAGATCCCATTGTGTTTCATCAGTGAGAAGCTTGAGAGTCTGCAGAATGAAGCATCTATCTAGAGGTAAGCATCCGTCTGGCGGTAAGGATCTAAGTCCTTTTCCATAAATTACCTGGTCTGTAATGGTCACTCCATTTTTTTTCTTTGTGCCTTAAGAAGTTAAAAAAAAAAGCTTTCAACAACTGAGCCATTTCAAGATATCTGTAACCTAGTGCTTTGACACAACTTTGTACTGATTTTTTATTCTAACGTTTTGAGTCTCTTTTCGAGACCCTCTTCATGAAAAAAATATAAATACATGGAAAATATTATACAGTAAGACTATTAGGATAGGATACTGCATGATGGCATACCATGAAAAGGTTGGGTTCAGTTTGAATGAGACAAATGATTTTATTACAACGCCCTGCATACCGATCAAATGATGCCCTAGAGAACTAGTGATTTTCATATCCAATTACTGGCAAACATTTTGGGGTCATTGCTCTCTTTTAATTTCTATTGCTCTTAAAATTACATTTTTATCCAACTTTTAATGTTTTTATTTATTTTTCTAGAACAACTTTGCTTAATAAGAGACTGTGTTGTAGTTCCAAGTATACCCACAAATCATCAAGCAACAATGTTTGGCCTGCAACTGTTCTGCCAGTCTTTGGCAGGAACTACGCTGCCCTGCAGCTCTTGTTTAAAATATGTTTAGAGGTATAATTATTAAGTTTTTGGGGGATAATATATCTCGATATTTTTTAGATAATCATGTTAGTAATATTTATATGATAAATAATGAAGCATATCATATTTACGTTCAAATATATGTTATACATCACATTAAATAATAAGAATTAATGAAGCATTTTATATTTTTTCAAATAGGGTAATATACATCACATTGAATGATAGTTAATAAACCATTTCATATTCATCATATCTATTAGAGCATGAGGTGATTTGATAGAAGAATTGGAAATTGACCCCTTATTTTCAAAAGTTGACAATATTGTAGTTCCAAATAAACAAGAGACACATTGCGTCAAGTTCCTGCCAATAGTTATTGCTAGATAGAGTAGTTGTAGCATTATTTGATTTCAAATAATCATGTGCCTATTATAATGTATGTTGTCCTATTTGTGGGCATATATTGAGATTAAAGGTATGAACACACCACAGGTAAATTAGATCCATTTCTTAGAATTTTGGTTTACACCAAACATTACAAACAAAGTATTGTTTCATATCATTTAAAACAATTATTGAGTTCTTTTAGAAGCTATGTGACAAGATTTTTCTATATTTTGTTTAAGATAAGATTGTATGTATCTTATCAATGAAGCTAATGTTGATTGAATTTGTTGGGTGACATATCTCACCATAGATTTGCACATATTTTTAGATTTGTATGTCTTTTCAATATCATGATATATACAACATTATTCAATATTATTCAAGACATTAATACGATTGAAATTCAACCATAAAAAAATAATGTATTCTAAATCCAATGGAAATATTTTGCCACCTATCATGTCTATAATTCATTTGCTAACACTACTTGTAATGCCCCGTCTTAATAACCTAAGAATGTTGCAATAGTGTATAATGGTGTAATAATATTTTTTTTTTAAAGTTTAATTATTAAGTTAATTAGTTGCATACATTCATTAGGCTAAGCGACGTTACACTACTTTGAGTTTTCCATAAGTGACTTAAGTATTTCGCATTGCACATTTTAATTTATAACATTATCATAAAAATAAACATTGCATTTCATTTAATACTCCATTCAAGATAATATAAAGTACAATATTGTTTTCCATACATTGCATTTGATAGAATATTACATTACTCATCCATCTGATGAGGTAGTTCAATAATGATTACATTTACAAGTATTCACCTCACAACATTTGAGGGATATTTTACAATATAAATTTACAAAAGTACAATGATGAAATACACATAAGATCCAAGTGCGAGCTCTCCATCCATGAAGCTCTCGATGCCATGATTAAACTGGGGACCCAACGGAGTAAGGTGCACGTTCCACCCAACCATGTGGTACCCGTAGGTCCACCCCCCGTGCTAGGAGATAGTAATAAGGTTACCTAGACCTAATCTACTAACCCTAGACACTAGTACAAAACAAACTATTGGTTACATTGCTTCCAGATTTAGACAATTGATTATATCACAAACACAAGGTTAATTGTTATTCTAGGTGGAGTGTCATCACAACGTTGCAAAGGTTACCCTGGTGTTTCTTCCTAGGTTCCGGCCCCCAATCCTTGGGTTACCCTGATAACCTCTTACGAAACCCGACCCCTATTGCATACTATTGTGGAATCGAATGTCTCTTGAAGAAACAAGACATCGATTTCCATTCCAGGCCTTCTCATCTTATACTCAAGACTATAATAGCTCTAGAGTCATAAGTGAGGCATCAATATCTTATTAAGAGTTTTAATCTAACTACTGTGTCATTTAGTTATCACTGAGTTACTAACTATTCGTAAGTTACCCTGACACCCCTTTGTGTGTCGGCCCTTACCAATAGCCACTCCCCTAAACATAACAAGGATAAACTATGTTTTCCTGACTAGGGTTTATAAGGTGCACAAAGTTCATCACATAGAGAATTGACCCACATCGGTCATTAAAACTTTTAACAAAATTCAGGTATCAAAACACCATATTTTACACATGCACAACTCAAGTCAACTCAAGATATACTTTGAACAATAATACCCCCCTTACTACACAAATCCTTCTGGAAGACATACATTTAAAACATTCCCAAATTGACCATTGAAAAGAAAAACACTATTTTAAAACAAATTAAAACTCAATAATAAACTATCATTTGGATATATTAAATCCATTCATTTTAGCCAAGATAGCAATATTTAAATCAACTTAGATAAAACAAATCTTTCCTAATACAATTAAGAAATTGTTTTATTTAATTATTTCCTGATTTTCCCAACTTTGTATTAAAATAAATTCTATATTTTCTCATCTTTACATTTCACATACAATACAATTTAAAAATATCAAAACTAGTTTTCTAATAACTTAATAATTCACAATCTTACCAAATTTTCTTATATATTTATATAGAAATATAAATATAAAAACTATTATATAATTATATTCTAATTTCCACATAAATATATTCATGTTCACATATTCATAAACTTTATATTTTAAACTCAACAAAATACTTAATTAAATAAATATATAATATATTTAATATTATATACTATATATAATATATTATAATATATATAAATATATTATATATAGTATACATATTAAACATATATTATAAAACATAAAATCGAATTAGAAACTAAGTTACAAATTAAATTTCATACAATTAAAAATAAACCTTAAATGCCGCGGCTCCCTGCTACGGCCTTCATAAGAGAAGGGCACAACCGCTTCTAGGGCTGCGCCCAGCAACCCCTAGCTGCTGTGCGCAGCCACGGAAGTTGTGCCCATCCCTTATGGGCTAAGGAGTGTGGGGAGGGTTTCGGCCCTCCCCAATAATCTTTTTTTTTTTTTAAACATAAATTTTCCTGCGAAAATACGCCATTTCGGCGATTTCAAATTTTTTAATAAAAACAGGGAATAATATCCATACAACAATCCGCCTGTACGGCGATTATGGAGTTTATTAATTTCATTAAAAAAAAAGATCTTAACTCTATATATATATATATATATATAGATATATATATAAAATGACCAACCAGTTTTAGTATATACAAACAGATTTATTTTCTGGTAAAAACTATCTACAAGGATTAAAGATAATGATTTTATACTGTTCAATCCTTTTAAATAATAGTTTGACTACAGGGTAAAAAAAATTCAAAACCCCTATATTTTAACCAGATTTAACAAAGTAATAATTACATAAATCCTTCCAAGATGATACCATTTAAAAAAAAACAATTTTCACAGAAAGAAAATTTGATTTTCTACATAATTATTTTACAAAGGAAAAAGTATCTGAAAAGAAATATAGAATTTCATTATACAATTATTTGCTCAGACAAATCTTTTATAAAAAGAAACAAAATCATATACAAAGAGAAATGCCTCTTTCCTGTGTTTGTAAAGATCTAGTTGTTGGAGAGAATCTTTTGCCTGTAGATTGCAATCCTCCAAATCTTCCTCAAAAGCTATATCCAATCACACAGATCTACCAAGCAAGAAATCTTCCACAAATATACAGCCCAAGCAGGGAAATAACAAATTCTAAGAAAAGATAATTTTTACCCAGCAAGAGAATTTTTTTTGCAAAACCTGTGATAATTTCCCTGTGAGGAAATTGAATAACCTCTGTGCAATCCCCGATCCACAATAAACTCCGTAAAGAAATTCCTCAACCAAACCTCATTAAAGCACTGGCACACTTGTCGAGAAGTACAAATATCTTTTAACAACTTCTTGGCAATCTTGCCAATTCAAATTTGCATGCTAATAATTTATTTTATTTTAAATTTAAAAATCAATTTTCAATTGCATGCATTTTATTTTTATTTTAATTTAAATTTCCAATTTCCAATATACAACCATTTATTTAATAACCAAATACCTTTTTCACAAATATTTATTTAATTTTCAAATAAACTATTTACTCACTTAATAATTTAATTTAATTAATTAATTAATTTAATTAAATAAGTTTAATCTTTTAAAATCAAACCATTTAACCAAATAAGCTAATTAATGAATTAAATAATCAAGCAAGTAATTTCTTCCACATTTAAACATTAGTTTAAATACCAATAATTTAAAACACAATAAACTATCATTAAAAATTAACCAATTTTACCTTCCAAGCAATTTATCCAAACAGAAAATACAAAACAAACCTATGACTCTGAACTAAAACAGACGATGTACTAAGACCAGGGTTATAGATTAAACTAGGGTAAACCAAACTACTATCTCCCGATCAACGTATCCGTTGAGTCTTGACACGCTCAGACCTGAGTTCCCAGGTGGAGTCGGTGTCATGTACCTGCAATTTCCTACAACCAAGCAATAACATGCATACAAATATATATAAATAAAGCATTAAACAAACACACCGTGCGGAGAAAATCACGGATATCACAGGGCACTCGCAAGCGAGTGATGCGATTCCGTTCTCCACACCAATACACGTCACAACAAACTGACGAAATAATAATTGTTAGTCCATCATAAACATGTACATAGCAATAAACAACTGAAAGTAAACATCTACGCTATCTCAAAGCATAACAGGAAATCAAATATCGCAATAGAATGTATCATCATGTCATAGAATAAATCCACTGTCGCTCAAAACCAGCGATCAAAATATCCAAACAAGGTATCATAGTCTAACAATATAAAAACATAACAGTAGAAAGCATAAGCATAAACGGAGGGGTACTACATCCTCCCCCCCTAGGATCAGACTTGCTCCTAAAAGCCTGCGAACAGATAGGGATAAAGTTCCCTCATGCGTGTCGCATCCTCCCAGGTAGCAGAAGCCTCATAGCTAGGATCCCATTGGACCCTCACCTGATCAACGTCTCGACCCCTGAGACCGAGCGTCTGGTGCTATAGAATGGCCACGGGCTCCAAAGCCAGCTGCCCGTCCTCTACCTGTAACGCATTCCAATCAAGTACATGAGATATGTCGGGATGATATGGTCTAAGAATTGATACATGAAAAACATCATGAATACGAGACAAACTGGGTGGTAAGGCGAGTCGATATGCCACGGGACCAATTCTCTCTAAAATCTCGAATGGTCCTACAAAACGAGGCGCAAGCTTAGAGCCTTTTCCATAACGGATCAGACTCTTTCGCGGTCGCACTTGAAGAAACGCTCTATCACCAACAGCAAACTGTCGATCTGTCCTACGCGCATCAGCATATTTCTTTTGCCTATCATGTGCTGCTATCAAATGTTCTCTAATACGGTCAACCTATTGCTCCATGTCACGAAGCATCTCAAGTTCAAGTAATACTCTATCCTCAAGTCAATCCCAACTTAGTGGAGTTCGACAAGGACGACCGTATAATGCCTAAAATGGTGGCATACTTATGGAACTCTGATATCCGTTGTTGTAAGCGAATTCTACTAAGTACAAGTAATCCTCCCAACGAGACTGTTGGTCCATTACGTACATCCTAAGCATATCCTCTAAATTTGGTTAACTCTTTCTGTTTGACCATTAGTTTGAGGATGATACGCTGAACTAAAGTTCAACTGTGTGCCTAGAGCATGCTGTAATGAAGTCCATAGGGCAGAAGTAAATACAGGATCTCTATCCGATATAATCCTATGAGGAATCCCATGTAACCTAACTATGTCCTCCATGAATATCCTAGCTACGGATGAAGCATTGTAAGATGATCATACAGGTGAGAAATGAGCTACTTTAGTCAATCGGTCAACAGTTACCATAATGGCATCATGTCGACGTGATGATGTAGGTAACCCTACAATAAAGTCAATGGATATAATATCCCATTTCCATTCAGGAATGAGATGTGGCTGCAATAATCCAGCAGGATGTTGATGTTCAGCTTTGACTCGCTGACATTCAAGACATCTCGATACATAATCAGCAATATCTCATTTCATACTAGGCCAGAAATACAATTGCCGAAGATCGACATGCATTTTCTTAACTCCTGGATGAGCTGAATACGGAGCTCGATGAGCTTTAGTCATGATTAAAGTATGAAGACTCTCAACATGTGGTACATAAATACGACCTAAATGCCGTAATATACCATCCGATTCTAAGACATACCCTGCAAATCGACCTTCTAAAGGTCTACCAGATTCAATCTTCGATCTCACTTCCTGATATAATCTATCAGTAGGAGGTGCAGCTAATATTTGACCTCTCAAATCTACTTCAAGAGTAGTAGCAGAGATCTCATGTCGACGTTGGCTAAGAGCGTCAGCCACTACGTTCTCTTTTCCTTGAACATATTTTACTTCAAAATCGTACTCACACAAGAACTCCATCCACTGTCTTTGCCTAGCATTCAAGTTAGGTTGCGTAAAGATGTATTACAAACTACGGTGATCAGTATGAAGTTCAAAACGATGACCTAATAGGAAATGCCTCCAACGAACTAATGCATGCACTACTGCAGCTAGTTCTAGGTCATGAGTAGGATAGTTTAATTCGTGATCTTTGAGTTTATGAGACTCATAAGCAATCACACGCCCATCTTGCATCAAGACTGCCCCCAAACCTTCTAAGGATGCATCCATACACACTACAAAATTCTTAGTAGGATCAGGAACAATCAGTATAGGCGCATTAGTTAACTTTTCTTTAAGAGTCTGAAAAGCCAACTGACACTGCTCTGTCCAAACAAACTTCTTCCCTTTCCTCAGAAGAGAAGTAATAGGATAACCGATTCTAGAAAATCCCTCTACAAATCGCCTATAGTAACCAGTTAAACCCATAAAACTACGAACTTCACCTACATTAGTAGGTGCGGGCCAATCTACAATTGCTTGAATCTTAGAAGGATCCACAACAATACCTTTTCCAGATATCACATGTCCAAGGTATTTTATTTTAGGTTGAAAGAAGTCACACTTCTTCAGGTTCGCATACAATTGATTTTCCCTTAAACATTGCAATACCTGTCTCAAATGTTCTTCATGTTCCTTCATGTTTCTCGAATAAATTAAAATATCATCGAGAAATACCAGGACAAAGCGATCAAGGTATGTACGAAAAACACCATTCATTAGACTCATGAATACCGATGGTGCGTTCGTTAACCCAAATGGTACTACTGTGAATTCGTAGTGCCCATAACGAGTTTGAAAAGCAGTTTTATGGATGTCTGCTTCAGCTATATGCAATTGATGATAACCAGATTTCAAATCAATTTTAGAGAACACATTAGCTCCCTTAATTTGATCAAAAAGATCATCGATTCTAGGCAAAGGATAACGATTCTTAATCGTAACTTTGTTCAATTGACGATAGTCAATACACAGCCTAAGAGATCCGTCCTTCTTCTTTATGAAGATAACAGGTGCTCCCCAAGGGGAAACACTTGGACGAATGAAACCCTTTTCTAAAAGTTCCTCTAACTGAATACGAAGTTCCTCTAACTCCTGAGTCGTCATTCTATAAGGAGAGCTCTAGATATAGGTTCAGCTCCAGGAACTAGGTCAACTCTAAAGTCAATATCCCTCTTCGGTGGCATTCCAGGAATGTCATCAGGAAACACATCTGCGAATTCCCTAAGAATAGGATGATCATCAAGAGATACCTCTCGACTCTCACCCTCTTCCAAATCAGTAACTGTTGTTGCAAACAGTTGACATCCCTGACGAAGACATCTCTTTAATTGCATAGCAAATATCATCCGCAAAGAGATAGGTCTTTGAATACCCACGATTTCCACTTTCGCACCTAAATCATTAATGAAACTAACTGTCTTAAGTCAACAGTCAATCACAGCATGATAAGATGCTAACCAATCCATACCTAAAACTATGTCATATGATCCTAAGGGTGTAACATATAAATCTACTAAAGTAGTTAACGTACCAATTTTTAATTCACAGTTATGTACTGAGTTTTCTACTGCTACTTTCACCCCTGAGGCAAATTCAACTTGCCACTTACCACCTTGCTTTACCGCCACAAGACCACAACGGTCAACGATGGTCGGTGAAATAAAGGAGTCAGTGGCTCCGGAATCAAAAAGTATAGAAACACTAACACCATGTAACTTACCTGAAGTTTCGACCACCGTGTTCTGGTGATCGGCTTGGCGGTCATTAACCGCAGCATATACTGTATGTGACCATCCTGCATCACCCACTGTAGGCTCTAAAACTGTAGGTCAAGTCCCATAACCAGTAGGACCTCTCATCGGACACTGCCTAGCTATGTGTCCCTGCTGCCCACAAGAATAACAACCTGTGCCTCTGCCGAATCCTCTGCCACCCGAAGGTGCATTGGATTGCTAAAAACTACCCCTACTGACGGTAGACTGAGCACTCTATGCAGGCTGATCCTGCCTATTGCGCTTGTTGCGCCACCAGTTGCGACCCTTTCCTGTTTGAGGACTATTTCCTTGTTGTGGTTGTGGGTTATTGTTCTTTTGAGGTGTTCTTTGTTGTTGTTGTTGCCCACCCTTTGTGGGTGTCTGTTGGTTCTTAGAAGAACCACCTGTCTGTGCCTGTCCACCCCGTGGACTAAAACCTGCTGCAGGAGCACTCCCAATCTGCACTCCTGTGTGCCCACCTAAAGCCATAATAAGGATCTCCTCTACTATGCGAGCCTTCTCCACCGCAACTTTCATAGTCTTTGGCTCAAAGACTCGGACACCACCACTGATGCGAGCATTCAGACCCCTGATGAAATGTTGTACTAGCATAGGCTCATCATCGCCAATACCAGCATACTGCTTAAGTTCATAAAACCTACGTTCATATTGCTCTACATAAAGAGCCAACTGACGTAGATCATGGAACTCGTCAGCCCTACGCTGCCTCCAGTGTTTCGAAAGGAACCGAGCTCTAAACCTCTCGAGAAACATCTCCCAAGACACAAAACCAATATCCAAGTGGAGCTTCTGCTCCTCTAGGCACCACCAAGTAGAGGCGAATCCTCTCAAGTGCATAATAGCGCATCTGGCACGGGTATTGCTACCGTAAGGGTGCATGGCAAAGCATCTACCCAAATCTAGTAGCCAGGTCTCAGCCTCTAACCCACCTCCTGAACCATCAAAGGTAGGAGGACGTGCCCTCAGTAAATCCCTCATATGACCTGCAGTGATAGCATCCTGATGTGTTGTGTCCTCTACTCTCCTAGGAGATCTATCTCTCTCTCTCTGACAACCTCCTACTCATCTACCTGTCTAGGTCCAAGATGAGCTAGGACCTCCTCTAATAATGGACGTATCTGAGAACCCTCTATTGCTGACTGTTCAGGATTTTGTCCCTCATTTCTCTGATCCATCTGTTCTGCCTGATCACTGTGATGAGGGCTAGGAGGGGGAGTAACCTGAGGGATTGGCCCTCGGCCTCCACCTCGACCTCTACCACGACCTCTTCCTCCTCGCCTAGGCATGTTCTTACACATAACAATAACGAGTCTTAGATACTATTCAACCAAGGCTAACAGTTGCGACACTACGTACTAGGTCAACCTAATGGGCTCATGATTACCCAGAGCGTCCAGTGTTTGTAACCTTGGCTCTGATACCAATATGTAATGCCCTGTCTTAATAACCTAAGAATGTTGCAATAGTGTATAATGGTGTAATAATAATTTTTTTTTAAAGTTTAATTATTAAGTTAATTAGTTGCATACATTCATTAGGCTAAGCGACGTTACACTACTTTGAGTTTTCCATAAGTGACTTAAGTATTTCACATTGCACATTTTAATTTATAACATTATCATAAAAATAAACATTGCATTTCATTTAATACTCCATTCAAGATAATATAAAGTACAATATTGTTTTCATACATTGCATTTGATAGAATATTACATTACTCATCCATCTGATGAGGTAGTTCAATAATGATTACATTTACAAGTATTCACCTCACAACATTTGAGGGATATTTTACAATATAAATTTACAAAAGTACAATGATGAAATACACATAAGATCCAAGTGCGAGCTCTCCATCCATGAAGCTCTCGATGCCATGATTAAACTGGGGACCCAACGGAGTAAGGTGCACGTTCCACCCAACCATGTGGTACCTGTAGGTCCACCCCCCGTGCTAGGAGATAGTAATAAGGTTACCTAGACCTAATCTACTAACCCTAGACACTAGTACAAAACAAACTATTGGTTACATTGCTTCCAGATTTAGACAATTGATTATATCACAAACAAAAGGTTAACTGTTATTCTAGGTGGAGTGTCATCACAACGTTGCAAAGGTTACCCTGGTGTTTCTTCCTAGGTTTCGGCCCCCAATCCTTGGGTTACCCTGATAACCTCTTATGAAACCCGGCCCCTATTGCATACTATTGTGGAATCGAATGTCTCTTGAAGAAACAAGACATCGATTGCCATTCCAGGCCTTCTCATCTTATACTCAAGACTATAATAGCTCTAGAGTCATAAGTGAGGCATCAATATCTTATTAAGAGTTTTAATCTAACTACTGTGTCATTTAGTTATCACTGAGTTACTAACTATTCGTAAGTTACCCTGACACCCCTTTGTGTGTCGGCCCTTACCAATAGCCACTCCCCTAGACATAACAAGGATAAACTATGTTTTCCTGACTAGGGTTTATAAGGTGCACAAAGTTCATCACATAGAGAATTGACCCACATCGGTCATTAAAACTTTTAACAAAATTCAGGTATCAAAACACCATATTTTACACATGCACAACTCAAGTCAACTCAAGATATACTTTGAACAATAATACCCCCCTTACTACACAAATCCTTCTGGAAGACTTATATATTTAAAACATTCCCAAATTGACCATTGAAAAGAAAAACACTATTTTAAAACAAATTAAAACTCAATAATAAACTATCATTTGGATATATTAAATCCATTCATTTTAGCCAAGATAGCAATATTTAAATCAACTTAGATAAAACAAATCTTTCCTAATACAATTAAGAAATTGTTTTATTTAATTATTTCCTGATTTTCCCAACTTTGTATTAAAATAAATTCTATATTTTCTCATCTTTACATTTCACATACAATACAATTTAAAAATATCAAAACTAGTTTTCTAATGACTTAATAATTCACAATCTTACCAAATTTTCTTATATATTTATATAGAAATATAAATATAAAAACTATTATATAATTATATTCTAATTTCCACATAAATATATTCATGTTCACATATTCATAAACTTTATATTTTAAACTCAAAAAAATACTTAATTAAATAAATATATAATATATGTAATATTATATATTATATATAATATATTATAATATATATATATATTATATATAGTATACATATTAACCATATATTATAAAACATAAAATCGAATTAGAAACTAAGTTACAAATTAAATTTCATACAATTAAAAATAAACCTTAAATGTCGCGGCTCCCTGCTACGGCCTTCATAAGAGAAGGGCACAACCGCTTCCAGGGCTGCGCCCAGCAGCCCCTGGCTGTTGTGCGCAGCCACGGAAGCTGCACCCATCCCTTATGGGCTAAGGAGTGTGGGGAGGGTTTCGGCCCTCCCCAATAATCTTTTTTTTTTTTTAAACATAAATTTTCCTGCGAAAATACGCCATTTCGGCGATTTCAAATTTTTTAATAAAAACAGGGAATAATATCCATACAACAATCCGCCTGTACGGCGATTATGGAGTTTATTAATTTCATTAAAAAAAAAGATCTTAACTCTATATATATATATATATATATAATGACCAACCAGTTTTAGTATATACAGACAGATTTATTTTCTGGTAAAAACTATCTACAAGGATTAAAGATAATGATTTTATACTGTTCAATCCTTTTAAATAATAGTTTGACTACAGGGTAAAAAAAAATCAAAACCCCTCTATTTTAACCGGATTTAACAAAGTAATAATTACAGAAATCCTTCCAAGATGATACTATTTAAAAAAAAACAATTTTCACAGAAAGAAAATTTGATTTTCTACAGAATTATTTTACAAAGGAAAAAGTATCGGAGAAGAAATATAGAATTTCATTATACAATTATTTGCTCAGACAAATCTTTTATAAAAAGAAACAAAATCATATACAAAGAGAAATACCTCTTTCCTGTGTTTGTGAAGATCTAGTTGTTGGAGAGAATCTTTTGCCTATAGATTGCAATCCTCCAAATCTTCCTCGAAAGCTATATCCAATCACACAGATCTACCAAGCAAGAAATATTCCACAAATATACAACCCAAGCAGGGAAATACCAAATTCTAAGAAAAGATAATTTTTACCCAGCAAGAGAATTTTTTTTGCAAAAGTTGTGATAATTTCCCCGTGAGGAAATTGAATAACCTATGTATAATCCCCGACCCACAATAAACTCCGTAAAGAAATTCCTCAACCAAACCTCATTAAAGCACTGACACACTTGTCAAGAAGTACAAATATCTTTTAACAACTTCTCGGCAATCTTGCCAATTCAAATTTGCATGCTAATAATTTATTTTATTTTAAATTTAAAAATCAATTTTCAATTGCATGCATTTTATTTTTATTTTAATTTAAATTTCCAATTTCCAATATACAACCATTTATTTAATAACCAAATACCTTTTTCACAACTATTTATTTAATTTTCAAATAAACTATTTACTCACTTAATAATTTAATTTAATTAATTAATTAATTTAATTGAATAAGTTTAATCTTTTAAAATCAAACCATTTAACCAAATAAGCTAATTAATGAATTAAATAATCAAGCAAGTAATTTCTTCCACATTTAAACATTAATTTAAATACCAATAATTTAAAACACAATAAACTATCATTAAAAATTAACCAATTTTACCTTCCAAGCAATTTATCCAAACAGAAAATACAAAACAAACCTATGACTCTGAACTAAAACAGACAATGTACTAAGACCAGGGTTATAGATTAAACTAGGGTAAACCAAACTACTATCTCCCGATCAACGTATCCGTTGAGTCTTGACACGCTCAGACCTGAGTTCCCAGGTGGAGTCGGTGTCATGTACCTGCAATTTCCTACAACCAAGCAATAACATGCATACAAATATATATAAATAAAGCATTAAACAGACACACCGTGCGGAGAAAATCACGGATATCACAGGGCACTCGCAAGCGAGTGATGCGATTCTGTTCTCCACACCAATACACGTCACAACAAACTAACGAAATAATAACTGTTAGTCCATCATAAACATGTACATAGCAATAAACAACTGAAAGTAAACATCTACGCTATCTCAAAGCATAACAGGAAATCAAATATCGCAATAGAATGTATCATCATGTCACAAAATAAATCCACTGTCGCTCAAAACCAGCGATCAAAATATCCAAACAAGGTATCATAGTCTAACAATATGAAAACATAACAGCAGAAAGCATAAGCATAAACGGAGGGGTACTACACTACTAATAAAATGAAAATTGTTGAATTACTTTAAAAAAAATCTTCTAAATGATGTTTAAAAGTTTAAATAAAAGAACCTAATTCAACGAAACTTAGAATTATGTTGCAAATGTTAATGAAAGAGAGGCAATGTCAAATGAGAATTAAAGCTCTAAATATGATGTAATTCATAATTGCATTTGAACACGAATGCATTTAACTTTAAATAGATAAAAGATGTTAGAATTTACATATATAGTTTTTTTCGATGAAACTATATGAAACAAATAAATATAAAATTGATCAAAAAATATAATTATTCATATTTTTTATTAAATATTATTTTTTTATTGTTAATTTTTTAAATATTTTAAATTAGTAGATATAAATTTTATTTATATTCTTAATAATTATTTTAATCTCAATTTCTCATATTTTCTCTATTTCACCTTTTCAATAAATTAAAATTATCTCAAATATGATTAAATTATTTATATTCATTGGCCCACAATCTTTTAAATAAAATATAATGGCATTTATCAAATAGGTCAATAAATAGAACTGGAAAGTGACATGAAAATACATTTGCACTATTAAATTTTTTATAGTCAAAATTAAATAGTTAAAAGATTCCATAGCTTACATCACACTAATATTACTATTCATAATTATTATCTAATAGAATGATAGATAAATTAGTTTAAAGTATTTAAAAAAAATGAGAAAAATATACATTAGAAAATTTGGTCAAACTATTTTAATTCTATCATCTCATTGGTTCATTTGTTGACAACTAATAAATTGGATGAATGCATTAGTATTCCCGGTAGGAACTAATAACAATATTACACTTCTAACAACTTGAGTCTCTCTTCCTTAGCTTTATGTTTGGAAAAATGTTTTCATTTTTATATCTTTTTTATACTAGTTGCATAAAAGTGGTAATAAAATTCTAAGTTTGTCCAAGGACTAAACATGAGAAATAACCACAAATGTTAACCCTATCCCTTCTCATTTGTCATACCAATTACAACTCACAAATAGTTAAGCCTCATGATTTATTTATTGTTAATGCCTTTGTTAATCATAAGGACTGTTGGGTTGTATACCCCTTTTGTATTTTTGTAATTCAAACTATACGTGCAATGCATCTTCGAATAGAATTACAAAATATTATCCAACACCACCATAACATATGTCAATGGTTCTTGTGGGGCACTCCTAGGTTTGTGTATTTTGTACTTTGAAAATATCATAGAACTTCATTTATATCTCCTAGTTATATCTATATAACAAAGGTTAACATCACTATTGCATCCATAGCAATTAATAACTCGACATCAAGTCCATTACTCTTGCCTCCTAATGGATTTGTATTCCCTTCATTTGTTACAATGTTACGCGCAATATGTAAGGAAACATAGATTCCTAAATTAATCATATAAGAAGATATGTCACATTATCTAATCTATGTAAATCCCAATAATATTTTAGCATAAACAACACATAACAAAAATGAAAGAAAGAAAAATCACACAAAAGAGAAATACCAATGTACCCTACAATAACCCTTTGTAAAACCCAACCTCCAAAGTACTAAAAGTAATGCATTGCCAACAACAAATAGTTACAATACAATAATAGGGTTTGATCCTTAATATGGAGATCTACACCCTCAACCAAGGAGGAAATCATGCAAGATGTGACCTTTAGTAGCAATGAACAAACATTATTGCTATCACCATGAGAATAAGCTAAGAATAAATGAGAAATGCACATCCCATTCTATGCTCCTAAGGATCTCCTTATAAAGAAATTCAAGCTTCCAAGTGCCTATACCAAGCTCTACTCACCATAAGCAAGTACACGATAAATAATCTCTATCATAAGCCTCCTATTTATATGCAAGTGAGCAACAAGCAAGGAAAACTTTACTATGTTTTCATGCCACCATTATTTAATGCACTTGAGCACTTATAATCAATGCATCAAGTATCTCCAAGTTAGGTTCCCAAGTTTACACATACTTTAAGGAAACTTGATTGCTCCCTTAAATAATGGCTTATCAAATGTGCCCCAAGAATTAAATATTTAAATTACAATATTGAATGTATTTTAAAATGATCACCAATCATGTTAAATGCATTCTTTTAGTGAACCCAATAAATCATGTGCTTACTAATCCAACCTCCCAAACATTAAATGCAATTCCCACTTGTGCCACTAACATTTAAAGTATTTGCAATGTCACATACAATATCCCTTTTAAAGAGAATATTGACCACTTCTAAAGTGCAGTGCCCTACATAGAAATGGACCACAACTTTATAAAATATCTAATATTTATATGCATGATTTACATCACCTTATGCCACTAGTTGTATAAATTGAATAACAGATCAAACATGTAAAGAAGAAACCATAGACAAGCTCATTGTAAATATAAAATATCCCAATAAACATCAAGTACCATCTATGTCTTTTTGTGGTTATTGAACTCACCAAAGCAACTACAACATCTAAAACTACAATTCAATGTGCTCCAAGTGCACATGAAAAGCAAGGTCCATTACCATGCTAATGACACTCTAACCATCATATTGAATCTTTCTTATTAGAACCTTCTATCTAAACATGATTATTAAAGCTAAATACCCTCTTAATAGGGCTAAGTAATCATCATATATAACCTAGCTTCAAAAGTGTAGTTAAAAAATAAATCACGACTTATTCATCAATCATCCAACCAACCACTCTATAAAAAGGGGTAACCACATACCCACATGTAGACCTTCCACTATCCAAACCTCTTACCCATATAATCCATGAATAATTTTATATATATTTCCCTACTCAAGTTGCATCTTAATTGGTTATAAATAAAACACTTTGAAATGTCTCAAAATTACCAAAATATATTATACATTGCAATCAAATAATTCTTATCTAGAATCAACACATATAACTCCTTAGGAATTTCATATCTTGGGTAGTTTATAATCTAGTACAAACCATAGTATATTACCAATGAAACTCATATAAGGGATGTGTATCATATCCTCTTGAACCATAGATTTTTGGGGCTAGGAATGCGAGGTCTCTTTTGGTCAAATAAGGTCTTTCACCTAATGAAAAGAGATAGATGCCACACCCAAAATCTAGGTGGTTCACTCAATCTAAGCTATGTATGATGAAATTATATCTAAATGAAATGTTTTGGATGCAGCTAATTGATAAGATTGATTGATTAATGAATAAAAACTAAAGGAAAACAACTTGTTTGAAAACACAATGTGTAATACAAAAAGACCTAGAAATGGATGCAAAACTGAACAAAAATGAATCAAATTGAAAGTGTGCACCTGGAATATGGATGGGGACTAGAAATGGATTCTAGAATGCTACTGATAATAAACTTCAGGCTTGGTGGGACTCATTCGCCATTCTGGGTGAATCAGTCCCAGTTTTGCAAAATTGTTTTGGAACTTGTTTCAGACAAAAGGGTATCTAAAAATATAGAAAACCAAAAAATGACCCTGGAGTGGGACTCATTCGCCACCCATGGAAAATGAGTCCACTTTTTAAGTTCTAAATATTCAAAAGTGGAATCTAGAGCTTTCGATCTGCACTTTGATTCTCTACAGGTGTCCGCTTCTGAAACTCTGATTTCTAAACCTAAAAATGAGTTTTTGTTGATATTTTGACTTGTTGAATGAAGAGAAGACTTGAGAAACTTTGCAACTTGATCTTCAATTATTTCCAAGCTTCCGAGAGACCTAAATCTACAAACACACAAGACAAGAAGAAGAAATGTTGAATGTTCGGGCATGGGGGTTTGCCTTAGTCAAACCCCTTTTAGATAATTAAACCAAAATGATGAAAGAATGGAATGAAACATGCAACAATTGAGTTGATTACCTTTCCATGATGTTTGATCTTGGATGTCTACAACAAAACATGAATAATTTTCCCTTGAATGTTTGAAAATTGATCTTGAATGGCTTGTAATGTTAAAACCCTAAGTTTCTTGACTTCAGATGGAAGATTGGTGGATGCATATTGATAAGAGATTAGGAGATGTAAAATGAGGAGAAAAACACTTATTTATACATTCTTGTACCTTAGTAACCCGATGATACCTCATCACAGGCCGACATCAAGTGATTTTGAATAAAAACCTGAAAGGAAATTTGAAAAAAATTGAATTTGGAGCCAAGGGGGACTCATTTGCCACCCATGGTGAATGGGTCCCACCTCAAGCTTAAAAGTAGGTGTCAGGAATTAAGTCACATTTAATGTTATTAGTTGGGTTTACATTCAAAAATACACTTATTTAAGGCTTATAAGGGCATAAAGGGTCAAATAAAGCATAAAAAAGGTGTAAATAGTGAAATTGTGCCTAGAAAAGTGTGAAATCTTGTTACAAGACTTTACAACTGTAACGCCCATCGTGCAAACCCCAAAGGACAAAACAATGCACACACATTTTTTTTTAAATAATACAAAGTAAACATATAATGAACCATTAAACATAATTACATTACACAATAACACCATAAACATCGAGTCCTTTGGGGCATGCGAGGTCATGTCGCAAAAACAAACTCATAACGAAAGATTACCGATAAAGCTAAATACTTAATAAATCTTACATCCATCATAAACATTACAATATCCATTTACAAAGGTAACATCCATGTAACCCTAAGTATAAGTATAAGTATAAATACATCACATGATACAACCATAATAAATCCCATAAATCATGAATGGTTACAAGCGTGCATATACAACACATCATCATTTAATACATTACATGTTCTCAATAAATGAAATACAATAAAACCTCCCATACATGTGGGATAAATACATAGTACAAATACTGTCTGAAATACAAGATGAATATCAGGTACAAGCTCCATCTGAAGAATACTGTGAAGAACGAACGTTGATGGGGAACCCAACGGGTGCGAAGCACGTTCCACCCGACCATGTGGGTTTTAGAAAAAAACCCACCCCCCGTGCTCAGAGGTGACAAGGAAGTAACCATGACCATGAATGCCATAAGACTGACTCCAATCAAAAAACATAGAACAATAACTCCAATAGCAACATCAAAGGATTACACAAGTCATAAACAACAACAACCAAGAATCAAGCATAATAAACATAAAGCCATAAAACACATCATAAATAAACCAAGGCAATAACCATCAACCATTTACAAAGTAAATCCAAAACAACAATCATAACACACTTCCAGAGGAAACCAAGAAAGCAAAGCACAAAGGAAACTAGTGGAGAGTGTCATCGCATAGCCTACATGGGTTATCCTGGCCCTTCCTCCAACATGAGGTGCCGACCCCCATCTATGGTTATCTTGGCCCTTCCTCCTACTTGAGGTGTCGGCCCCATAGGGTGACTCATGCGAAGCTGTTAACCTCTCCTGAGGACGAGGTTACAAATTTTCCGACCACAGCCTTCTCAGTCTACCATTAGTCTGTGATAGCCCTAATGACTAGACAAGGTATCCAATTTTATCTTATTGTTTGATTACTACCCATCCCCCTAAGTTCTATTATTAGGTTTTCACATGTTAACCTACTCTTACATGGGTTATCCTGAGCCTTTCCTCCTATTGAGGCACCAACCCCCACAAAGAGCCACTCTCCCTGAAGGCCTCAAAACATAATCAAAAGCAAGGGTTGTACCATAAAGAACAAAGCATTAAGTCTCAACAGACGACATGTGAGGCATTACCCATCTTACTAAAACACAAAACCAGAGTCTCAACAAAACCTCGTACAACCCTTTCAAAATAAAGATATCAATATCTGGCTATATCAAGAGCACATAAAACGAGGATAAACATCCAATGATAAAAAAAACACGCCTCTGGAAGCCCAAGGTTCACAACATCCATAAACAGGTTCACAAATACAACAGGGTTCCCATATCGAAAGAAAAGCCCAAACAATAATAAAATGGTAAAACAAAATCACATGATCTCACAACACGAAATACCATTTTAATTTACACACACTATTTTCGCAACTCCAAAATAACAATTGGTTTAATTGCATTAATAATTTCCATTTTCCTTTATACAATTTGAAATAAGGGTTCAATAATAATTTTGTCATAAATATTTAATTTGCTTCATTTTAATTAGCCAATATAGCTAAATTTTATAATTTCACAGTTAAACCAAAATCAATAAATCCTAACATTTATATTATATATATATATACAAATAATTGCATATATATATATATACATATAAAATATATATAAATATTTACTTTTCTATTTTATTCAAAATTAAAAAAAAAAATCATAACATAATAATCTTCTGCTCAAACTGTACATATACACAAAATATATATATCATACATATATATATATTTATATTTATATATATATATAAAAATATATTTTAAAACAAATGAAATTAAATCATAAAAAAAATACAGTTTGCAGCCTACTGCCAGCAGCACAGAGGACTGTGGGTAGTCCCCAGAGAGATAGGGAGGGTACGGCTAGCGTCGTCCCCCACACTAAAAAATTATATATATATATATATATATATATATATATATATATATATATATATATATATATATATATATATATATATATATATATATTGTTTATAATAAAACATAACCTCCCTCTTCCAGCCGACGCACAGGTAAAATACATTTCAAAAAAAAAAAATTTAATGTTTTTTTATATATATATTTCTATATATACTTCACTGTATATATATATATATATATAATTTATCATGAACATAACACCATGAAAATTGAAAAAACATTTATTTCAAATGAAGAAAATAATTTAAATTCATTTATCTCAAGGGGAATGATTTTCCAAAAACAAAATTACAAACACAATGGTCATTTTAAGAGACCCAATTAAATTTCATTCATAGATTTGCTATCCAATATCTGTTAAATCTCAAACAAGATTTTTCTTTTCTTTTACAATGAAAACATATTTATTTCTACTGATTCAGAGAAATTAAAGAATTAGAATGGAACCTGAAGTCCTACGCTTGCTGAAGAATTGACGAAGCCTTTCTTGAATTCCAACAACCTTTTCAAAGAGCTCCACTTTCTTTCTTTAGAACTTCTCCTCCAGTTTCCTTGATAAATTTTCTAATCTAAAATTTAATTCAAAAGAACCTCCCCAGAACAATGAAAAAGTGAAGCAATTAAACAGAAAACCCTAAGGATCCAATTTTTCCAGAACTCTTATTTTTGTGTAACTTCTGTCAAAATCTTCCCGTGAATGAAAATCTCACAATTTTACTATTAAATAAAAATATATCTTCTTCGAAAACTCCATAAATCAAAATTAAAAGAAATTTTCTAATTTCCTTCCCAGCTTTTCAGCCTAAACTCCACATTCATTGGTCCTTTTCATCTTTTCTTTCTTTTATTGATTTTTTTCTATTTAACAACACTTTTTGTTTTAATTTTAGATTTTGCAAGTTTTCTTTGCAATTCACACAATTTAATTTATTTATTTAATTTATTTCATAATTATCCTCAACATGCTCTTTTAATTAAATTATCAAAATGCTAATTTTTAAATAATTTAATTTACACATTTCCATTTATTTATCTTTAATAAATATATGGCTTTAAATATAAATTTTTATATTTTAATACAAACTATTCCAACACTATCATCAACATTTATTAACATCATTTAATTATTTAAATTACATCATAGGAAACACCAACACAAAATAAATATCAAAAGTACACTCACACAAAAAACACTATAATAAAATGCAAAATGGCAAAGGTCAAAGACGCACAATACCACTAAACATAAGACGGTTTGAAAAACATGGGACGGGGTGACTTCCTTGTCATCTTTGTTTCAGCATCATGCCCGTTGGGTTAAATTGATGCTCACCCTGTCCTGCCGAAGCAGGTGGAATCAAGACTCTATTCCTGCAATTCTTGCATACAAACAAGGTTGTGTACAACATGTATATATATATAATCAAAACATCATATCGTGAGAAGGAATTGCAGCGTAGTAGGGCACTCATAAACGAGTGGTGCTACACTGTCCTCTCACCAAAACTATACTAACAATTACAATATTAAATATAAAGTAGCATTGCTAAACTAAACTGATCACATCATATCATCATAAAATGATTATTAATCCACTGCATCACAATGTACTACGGAAATCAAATTAAACATCACCAAACCATATGTAACCATAATGTCATATCATAATATCCATGTCATCAAAAGAAGTAGCATAATCACCAACCAGTCTAAACTATCCAATCCACCAATCCAACCAATAAATAGTAACTATCACATTCTCAAAGTATCAAGCAAAACCAAAGAAAAAATAACAAGTCCAAACAACAACATGAGGGGTATTACAACAACACTTCAAAATAGGACTTGATTAGTGATGAAAAGGTGATTTTTAGGTGAATTGTGATGAATAGAGTCTAGAAAAGTGTAGAAATGTTTTACAACACTTCACAACACCTTCACAAGACATTATAAAAGCATGTTATTCAATTTGCAAGGGCCCAAGACTTAGTGTGGATGCATAAATACCTCACAACACTTGAATCAAGGCCTCATTAAGTCCAATTTATCATGAACTATTCCCATGTCAAGCAAAGGGTACTTTTTTCTACGGTGCACCTCTATCGCACTTGGTGTAAAATAACACTATAGCCCATTTCCTTCTTCTAAACCAACATAGTGCTCTAGTTGTGCACTATAGATCTCCACCCCCAAATCCCTATCCAAAAAATATCTATCCACACATATCTTTCAACCCTAAGTTCAAACATAATAACAACACATCATAAAATTCAAAGATGTAAGCTTCTCAATCAAAAAGAATATCTCACCACCATCCATTTCAAAAACTATGGAATCAACCCTTGCCATTAACCATGATCTATACTTCTCAAACATGTCCTTAGATATGAATCCATAGTTCATGACCCATAAAATACAAAGAAAAACTAAAATTCATGTAAACAAGGTGGACTATACTTATCAAGTTGTATTCTCTATCAAGTAAACCTCCTTTAGAATGGGTTGAGCTATTTTTCATTTTCCTATAGTGCTTTGAGTCACTTGATATTTCTCTCTCTTTGAGAAATATCTTCATCAATTCCATGTTGAACTCATGTCCAAACCTAAGTGTAGTCTCCTTGATCTTCTTGCTAAAACCTATAAGTGACTTATCTCATTCCTACACTTTATCTCCAACAAATAGGAGATCTCAACCTCACCTTATTTTTTGTAAAAATAAAAAATAGCATATAACCATCTCCTATCTACCAAACTTCAAACTATGGCACCATAATATCCAAGAGTTTCACTCTCCCAACAAAAATATTATTGGGTTCAACACTAGAAGATTATCACCAAATCATAGCTAGGGCTTTGAATACATGATCAGTGTAGACTATCATAACTCCTTGTGAATCTATTATAATTTGCATCTTCATGTTAGAAAATCATCTTTCTCCAGTAAACAAATCTAGTCAAAAGTAGTCATAGCTTGTCAAAAAATTATAATCTAGAGTCCACCATGATACAATAATACCATCCTCAATACTAGAAGATCATCTCTCAAATAAAAAATAATCATCACTACTGAAAATCCTATTGAGAGCATTCTAGAACTACCCGTGTGAAAAAAAACTATTAATATATATTCACAAACACAACCATGTCATGTTTGAATTCCCATTGATTATTCAAAATTTTGTATAGTATCATAGTCATCATCTTCATACTAGAATATCATCTATCACAACCATATGCTTGCCTGAAATATATCCACAAAATAAGATCAAGTCTAATCAGGGTCCACATATCAACAAAAGTGGCATATGTTTTGAATTTTGAATGATGTAAACTAATAAAATGTGTATTTTTTAGTATATTTTTTATGTTTTTATATTTTTGAAAAAAATAAAAAAATATTTTAAAATAGTTTTTTCATAAATTGACACTATAATTTAGTTGCTAATGCTGAAAAATGAAGTTACAATATGAGATATCAATTTTTATATAGTAATTTTTTTCCTTCAAATTTTTTATGTGTATTTATAACTTGAAACTTTAGTGCATGGATATATTTTTTTCAATTTTGATAAATATATAATTTTAAAAAAATATTAAAATGTGTATTAAAACATAACTATTTTCATTCGATGTCAACTTTCATATTAAATATTTATCTAAAATTGAAAAAAATATTATAACATCTTGATATAGATTATTTTATCTAGTAGATCATATTTTCTTCAATTATTTTAAAAGGTTTTAGTATGTTTTCTTTACATGGTAATCAACCAAATATTTTATGTTGATAACCTACTTTTAGTAAAATAAAAAATAAAATAAAAATAATAATTAAACTATTAACATAGAAATCGAAAACATAGATTTTTTTTTTATTTGGAAGTAATGCATCACAAAATATTCAAACTAAAACTAAATTCACATAACATTCCAAGCATAAGAAAACTTAAGCTCACATATCCTTTGATTCAGACACCTTCGATACTCCAAAGTAATAAAAAATGTGGAAAATACAGTGACACATTAGAGAATGAGAACACGTATTAGAATAATATGATTATATTAGTTGGTAACGTAAGCATTTTTTTCAAGGCTAATTAAGAAACTGTTCTCAAAACTCGTCAGAGTTTGTAATGGAGTATCATTAAACCCTATATTTTTAAAGATAACCCTAGCTGCTAAGTTATAAAATTGGGATTCTGAACTGGTATTTCTTGAGTTTACCCTAAACCTATATGGAATATAAACATGTATATAATAGGAATGGGAACCCGCATACCCTAGTCTTCATAAGCGATAAACTAGGAAATCCACTGAGAATTCGGTGAGGCAACTAAGCAATCATCTCCTTAGAAGCGTGAAGATCCAACAATGAGGCCACAAAGCGAGATATAATATCTGAATTCACCTGGTATCGCTCATTGGTGTCAATGAACCTTCGTCCCAAAACCATTTTCATGGCATTAATGGTCAATCTATTTGGCTTAAGCAATATACCCTTTAGTCGACGATCAGATATAGGACCTAGCAAGGCCAACTACAATTTGGTGCTTAACAAAAATATGGGGGTTTCCATGATTAGGCTTCTAATGACCTCAAAAATCAATGCAAGAAAAAGACAACAAACCAGAGAAATTTATGACCCATTATGTATACCAAGCAAGTGGAACGAGGTATGAGATCCAAAATGTCCATCTTCACACGTGCCTCTAGTAATTTCGAACTCAACAACAACAAATAATCATTTGTATACATAGATAGAGCAAAGCTTGGAAACACTTTGGAATGATTGCAATGCGAGGTTAAATGAAAAATATTGGGCGAACTGAAACCCTCAGCTCCTCCGTAGGCGTAAAACCAAATGTGAGTACCTACATTAAAGATTAACATTTCTTCCATGTATCAGGCCCTAACTTCACATTATGGCGACAGATATGCAAGGATGTTGCAACAATAATAACTCCGCACGCTTGGAAAAAACGAAAGAATAGATGTACACGTAAAACAAAGGATGCCCTCCATAGGGCACGTTAAACAAAGTTGAAATTAATAATCGGGTGGCACATACGGGCAAACAAAGGAACAAAGGTTGGATAGTCCAATATCCAAATATAATTACGTATGTGTGGTCCGCTCAAAACTAAAGACCATGACAAGATATAAAACATGGCTTAGTTATAGAATCCAAGAATAAATCAAGGGCCCTTACACTATGGACTCAAAAAATTATCAAGCTAAATAAAGGGTTCCTAAGAGTGAAGAGACAAAATGGGCGAATGGAGCATCTTCCATTATGCAAGCAATACAAAACTTTTATGGGAGTTACCCCTTTTTTTGGTAACACTTACCCTTAAAAATAAATAAAAATTAAACAGTTAAAATATATATTTTTGAAAATTACATTTATGGATCTACAAAAGGATATTTTTATATTTTAGAAAAATGTTATTTACATGAGTAGGAGTTGTTGAAACATCAAGTTTTTTAAATAATTTTATTTTTTTGGTAAAGTGGTGCTACATATGCATTTAGCCAACATTTTTTGTTGGAAAAGTTATGAAAATATCTAACTTAGCTAGAATAAATTTTGCTAGATCATATGTTTGACCAAAATTAATTTTGTTTAAAATACTTAAATTCGTTGAAAATGTGACACAACTTTGTACTTTTACCCCACTAAAATATGTCATTTTTGGCTTATATCGGGGGAGGATGGGATGAAAGGTGTGAAGGAGCCCCCTGTTCTCTGTGTCAAGGGGTCTTAGGGGAATGTTCAGGAGGGAAGAGCAGGCTATGGTGGAAAATGTCCTTCAGGGTGAGGGTTTCGTGAATTTTGAGGAGGATTTGGAGGGAAAAGGTGGGGATCGAAAGGACCTCCATGAGAATGATGCTTTTCCTACTGTTGCGTCGGTGAATTGGGATGAGATCGATATGGATCTTTTTTGCAGAATGGCAGAGGATGAAAATATAAATCTACTTTCTCTTGCTAAATGGCTCTTTTCAGAGGTCAAGGACCTCAATACCAGGTTGAAAGAGTGGCAGGATGTTTATGTGGCTTTGGTGAATTGTAATAGAAAAGAATGATTAGTGAAAGATAAGGTCAAAACTATGAATGTGACCCTCGATAAGGTGGTCATGGATGCTAAAAAACTTGGTAAAAATCATGAGGAGAGGTTGGCTACTATGGAGAATGTTGTTCACAGGGTTCATGAGGAGCAGTTTGTGGCTATAAGATAGAGTGAACAAGATCAAAAATGACTTGCAAGTTGTGGTGAGAATTAGCAACCAATCCCTGAAGTCTAGTGCGCAGGACTTGTCTTTGTTGAATGAGAAAGCAATCAATTGGACTGGTAAGAATCTGGACCTTGGTGAAATTATATATGCAGTATAATAATATTAAACACAACTACCCATATATACTCATTCAAAAAAATTAAATAAAGTAACATCACACTCAAAAAATATATCATAACGTAACGCAAAATCTAAAACCAAAACAATGCAATAATTTTTATATTTTATTCAAAAACAAAAAATCTTCCAAACAAATAATCACACTTTTCAATAATTTTTTTAAAATAAAAGCAAAATTATCTTCTCAACAAACATAATCATTATATCAAGAGGCGCTCTAAGTCACAACAAAAGATTGTGTACATAAAAATTCAAAAATAGATACTTTAATCACTTTTAGTTTTAGATGCATGTTTTCTTAGATTCATTTTGAAAGGGGTTTTTAAAGATAGTTTAATTATTTTTAAATAATATTTGTTTAAAGTAGACAAATATAAAAAAGCAATTTTTTTTAGATTTCTCTTTTAAATATTGATATATAGCAACAAAAATTAAACTAGTATATATATATCTTTACAAAATCTATCTAAAATATGTGAAAATATTCTTCTTAATACATTTATTTTTAATCAATTTATTATATATAAATAAATAGATGCCTCAACAAAAATATCTTTTACATATTTTAAATATATTTTTTAAATAAATACCTTAATATAAAATCTACCTTTAAAGAATAAGTTAAAAACCAAATAGTATCAAATATTTTTATTATTATTACATGTAATAATTTGAAAGCAATTGTTGTAATGACACGTATCATATCTTATAAGAACGAATATACCGCCAAATTTAACAAATTATATTATTCAACATCTGACTTCTCCCGTACGCAAGACCAGATTTGATACCTAACGAAGAAACTTTGGATCGAAGAATCCACAAACTATACGTATTCGTATTCGTATAATGATGGTACGTCGTAAGCATAATAATTAAAATGTCAAAGTTGTAGCAGTAATTTTTTATCGTTACATGGGATACGGACATGATGACAATCAATTGTGAAAGATCCTTTTCTAAGCAAAAACCATCAGTGAGATGGGCATTGACCACCACTCATAGTATTAACATACATTTATTTAAAACTATTAATATAACTATTAAGTTGCTTAAAGGGTCTAGATAATCATGTTAGTAATATTTATATGATAAATAGTGAAGCATATCATATGCACGTTTAAATATATGTTATACATCACATTAAATAATAAGAATTAATGAAGTATTTAATATTTTCAAAAATATGGTAATATACATCACATTGAATGATAGTTAATGAACCATTCCATATTCATCATATTAGAGCATGAGGTGATTTGACAGAGGAATTGGAAATTGACCTCTTATTTTCAAAAGTTGACATTGGTGTAGTTTCAAATAAACAATATTGCACTTCCAACAACTCGAGTCTATCTTCCTTAGCTTTATGTTTGGAAAGTTGTTTTCCTTTTTTATATCTTTTCATACTAGTTGTATAAAAGTCTAAGTTTGTCCAAGGACTAAATATGAGAAATAACCACAAATTTTAACCATATCCTTCTCTTTTGTCTTATATCAATTACAGCTCACAAAGAGTTAAGCCTCATGATTTATTTATTGTTAATGCCTATGTTAATCATAATGATTGTTGGGTTGTATACCTCTTTTGTATTTTTGTAATTCAAACTATATGTGGAGATGCATCTTCAAATGGAATTACAAAATATTATCAAACACCACCATAACATATGTCAATGGTTCTCGTGGGGCACTCTTAGGTTTGTGTATTTTATGCTATGAAAATACCATAGAACTTCATTTATAGCTCGTAGTTATATCTATAGAACAAAGGTTAACATCACTCTTGCATCCATAGCAATTAATAACTCGACATCAAGTTCATTACTCTTGCTTCCTAATGGATTTGTATTCGCTTCATTTGTTACAATGTTACGTGCAATATGTAAGGAAACATAGATTCCTAAATTAATCATATAAGAAGAGATGTCACATTATCTAATCTATGTAAATCCCAATAATATTTTAGCATAAACAACACATAACAAAAATGAAAGAAAGAACAATCACACAAAAGAGAAAGACCAATGTACCCTACAATAACCCTTTGTAAAACCCAACCTCCATAGTAAAAGTAATGCGTTACCAACAACAAATAGTTATAATACAATAATAGGGTTTGATCCTTAATATGGAGATCTACACCCTCAACCAAGGAGGAAATCATGCAAGATGTGACCTTTAGTAGCAATGAACAATCATTATTGCTATCACCATGAGAATAATCTAAGAATAAATGAGAACCACACGTCCCATTCTATGCTCCTAAAGATCTCCTTATAGAGAAATTCAAGCTTCCAAGTGCTTATATCAAGCTCTACTTACCATGAGCAAGTGCAAGATAAATAATCTCTATCATAAGCCTCCTATTTATATGCAAGTGAGCAACAAACAAGGAAAACTTTACTATGTTTTCTTGCCACCATTATTTAATGCACTTGAGCACTTATAATCAATGCATAAAGTATCTCCAAGTTAGGTTCCCAAGTTTACACATACTTCAAGGAAACTTGATTGCTCCCTCAAATAATGTTGGCTTACCAAATGTGCCCCAAGAATTAAATATTTAAATTGCAATATTGAATGCATTTTAAAATGATCACCAATCATTAAATGCATTCTTTTAGTGAATCCAATAAATCATGTGCTTAATAATCCAACCTCTCAAACATTAAATGCAATTCCCACTTGTGCCACTTGTGTCACATATAATATCCCTTAAGAGAATATTGACCTCTTCTAAAGTGCAGTGCTCTACATAGACATGGACCACAACTTTATAAAATATCTAATATTTCTATGCATGATTTACAACACCTTATATTGGACTAGTTGTATAAATTGAATAAGGGATCAAATATGTAAAGAAGCAACCATAGACAAGCTCATTGTAAATGTAAAATATCCCAATAACCATCTAGCACCATCAATATTTTTTTGCGCTTATTGAACTCACCAAAGCAACTACAACATATAAAACTACAATTCAATGTGCTCCAAGTGCACATGAAAAGCAAGGTCCATTACCATATTAGTGACACTCTAACCATCATATTGTATCTTTCTTCTTAAAATCTCCTATCTAAACATGATCCTTAAAGCTAAATCTCCTCCTAATAGGCCTAAGTAATTGTCATATACCCTAGCTTCAAAAGTGCGGTTAAAAAATAAGTCATGACCTATCCATCACTCATCCAACCAACCACACTATAAAAAAGGCATAACCACATACCCACATGTAGACCTTCCACTATCCACATCTCTTACCCATATAACCTGGATGAATCCTTTTATATCCATTTCCCTACTCAAGTTTCATCTTAATTGGTCACAAATAAAACACTTTGAAATATCTCAAAATTACCAAAATATCTTATACATTGCAATCAAGTACTTCTTATCTAGAATCGACACATATAACTCAGGAATTTCATATCTTGGGTAATTTTTAATCTATACAAACCATAGTATATTACCAATAACACTCACAAAAAGGATGTGCCTCATATCCTCTATCTCACTTGGTCTAAAATAACATTATAGACCATGTCCTTATAAACCAAAAAAGTGCTCTAGTTGTGCTCTATAGATCTCCACCCCCAAATCTCTATGCAAAAAATATCTATCCACATATATATTTCAACCCTAAGGTCAAACATAAAAACAACACATCATAAATTTTAAAGATGTAAGCTTCTCAATCAAAAAGAATATCTCACCACCATCCATTTCAAAAACTATGGAATCAACCCTTACCATTAACCATGCCCTATACTTCTCAAACATGTCCTTAGATACGAATCCATAGTTAAAGACCCATAGAAGACAAAGAACAACTAAAATGCATATAAACAAGGTGAACTATACTCATCAAGTTGTATTCTCTATCAAGTGAACCTCCTTTAGAATGGGTTAAGCTATTTTTCATTTTCCTATAGTGCTTTGAGTCACTTGAACTTTCTTGATCTCTTTGAGAAATATCTTCATCAATTCCATGTTGAAATCAAGTCCAAACCTAAGTGTAGGCTCCTTGATTTTCTTGTTAAAACCTTTAAGTGACTTATCTCATTCCAACACTTTATCTCCAACAAATAGGAGATCTCAACCTCACCTTATTTTTTGTAGAAATAAAAAATACCATATAATCATCTCCTACCTACCAAACTTCAAACTATAGCACCGTAATATCCAAGAGTTTCACTCTCCCAACAAAAATATTATTGGGTTCAATGCTAGAAGATTATCATTAAATCATAGCTAGTGCTTTGAATACATGATCAGTGTAGACTATAAGAACTTGTGAATCTATTATAATTTGCATCTTCACATTAGAAAACCGTCTTTCTCCAATAAAAAAATCTAGTCAAAAGTAGTCATATCATGTCAAAAAATTATAATCTAGAGTCCACCATGGTACAATAATACCATCCTCAATTCTAGAAAACCATCTCTCAATTAAAAAATCATCATCACTACTAAAAATCCCATTGAGAGCATTCTAGAGCTACCTATCAGTGACAAAAAAACTATCAATATATATTCATAAACACAACTATGTCATATATGAATTCCCATTGAGTACTCAAAATTTTACATAGTATCATAGTCATCATCTTCATCCTAGAACATCATCTATCATAGCCATATGCTTGCATGAAATATCTCCACAAACTAAGATCTACATCCTCCCATGACAATAAAGCTCATGTTCTCAAAACAAAAATACAACCCTTCTTTCTAGTTGTAAAGTCTTCAAAATACATTCTCAATTTTCCATCTCCATACCTCTCTACTCAACATCTCAATGCTCAATAATTATCAAAGGACAAAAAACTTGAATCTACAACTCAATTGCATCCAAATAGTCTATAACAAATAACTAAAATACTAATGAGACTAGCAACTCACCATCACCACTATAATGGTGGATATCCCTACTACAATCTTAACACCATCAAAACTCTACAAATCCAATCCCAAGTAATCTATGTAATATGTAGGCTACATAAATATTGCACCCACAACATCATACTACATAGATGTGGCTTCCAATAAATGTGATAAGAAGCATGGCTAGTGCTCCTCCTAAAACAAACTAGGAAAATCACATATCTCAAACGATACAACTTGGATCCATCAAAAAATGTAGGCCAAAAAATATGTAGATTCAAACCTTCATTAAAAACAATAGAGTTAAGGCACCATCTCAAACAATACAACTTAGATCCATCAAAACATGTAGACCAAAAAACATGTAGATTCAAACCTCCATTAAAAACAATAGAAATAAGGCACCATGTAGTTTCTTCCCATGGCATGACCATCAGATCTAAAACACCCTTTAATCCAAAAAATATAAAAAATTAGCGTTAAGATGATTTTAAGTCAAGAATCAAAGACTAATGAACAAGCATACGGTTATGCTCAAAAGCATACATGTAAATCTAAAATCATCTCCATCTAGGCAACCATCAATAATTACACACTAAAAGTTAATCTTCCATAGATTTGGAAAACCATAAAACTTGGATGGAAAACCTTTAAAATCAACTATGCTAGAAGCATACATGCAAATATGAAATTGTCTTCATCTATACAACCCTTGAGAATTACACTTTGAAATTTTTTGTAGATTTGCAAAATAATTTTTTGATTAAACATAAAGCCTACAAAACCATGCATATAAATTTGAACATGTTAACACATCCAACTCACTCATAAATCATAAGGCTAAAGATTCATATTTTATATGATGAAATATAAAAATCTACAACATACATATCTAAAAATCCATAAATCCACAACATGCAAGTGAATACATCCATGACTTGTCCAAGAGCTCTAAGCCACTAAATGACCAACTCCACAACCTCCATCAAGTATGTGCATTTAAGAGCTCTAGGCCAAAGTCACTACATGACCAACTCCTCTATCAAGTACATGAAACCAAAGAACCAAGGGATGTCCAAAAGCTTCTAGGTCTCTATATGACCAACTCCACAACCTCTATGTGACCAACTAGATAGGTTTCATAATTTTTTCCTTAAAAGTAAATATTAGGATCTTGGGTTGTGAAGGGATGCCTTAGTTTGAGAAAATTATATGATAAAGTGAATTCACTATTTTAATTCAATTTATTATTATTTTCCTTCTACCCATGGATAATTATATAAAACTAATCCCAACATTAAGTTGAGGGTTACTAAAATACAAATGGAACTAGATTAGTAAATATATCACAACTTATCAAAATTAATTATTTCTATATATATATTTTATACTATAGTAAGTCCTAATGCAAGAGCAGTTGCTCACATATAAATAACATCCTTAATTTTATCTCTCATGTCACTTCAACAAATAACTTTGTACGTTAAATTATTTTCTAAAATAGGAGTAGGGTGTGGAATCACATGTGACGAACAAAAACTAAGACAAAGAAAATTAAAAATATAGTTGACATATTTTTTTATTTAGTAAACACTTCTTAGCCTAGTCTAAGCCTAGAAAGACCACTTATTGGGGATCTCTTTACAATTTTTTTGTCAAGACCATTACTAGGAGACCTTAGTCCCCAAGGAATTATCACCATGTTCAAACCCACAAGCTCAATGACCTAGCAAAGGCATATAGCTTGCAAGTACAACAAACCAAAGAGGGTTTGATCATTGGTGGCCACCACAACAATATTGAGATTTGACCATTGGTAAAAGTACAAATTTGTGTCACACTTTTATAAAGGAAATAGCCGACACTGATCTAACTTTTAAACTTGAATCACAAAAAAGTTGTTAGGAATTGTAGGCGGGATTAGGTGGATGAATTATCAATTATATAAATATATTAATTAAACACAACAAAAATAGAACATAGGAATGAACAATTCACAAAAATAGAGAGAGACAACAAAAGTTTTAACGCGATTGACCCAATTCTTGGGCTACATCCACAAACAACAATCCATTTATTTATTAAACAAGTTCTAGCAAATACATTTACAAATAACCTACAAGAATAGTTGCAAAGTGCAACAATCAGTTCAAATGATTTTCACTGCTTTGTATTTCCACGCACAGTGTTGCATGCGCCCAATGCTTAACCTGTGTTAAACTCTGTCACTTTCGCGTGACTTGCATAATCTATCTTCTGCATGTTTTCCTTGCTACAAGTATCATATGCAACGACCATTCAATTCTCACGTGACCCCTAGAATTCAAAACAACAACAAACCAACAAATTAGTTGTTCATATTTTGGGCAATTTTACAACTGTTTTAACAAAATTTTAAATATAATTCTGCAAAAAATTCTTTATTAAAAGATATAGCAAATTTTGTTTTGGGGGTGCTGCCCCCAAGTACTTGACTAGGGGTGTTGCCCCCATATCCCCATCATGGGCTTCGCCCCCGAGCCCCTACCAGGGGATAATACCCCTCAAACCCCGCAAAAGGGGCTTTACCCCCCTTCCATTCCCCCGTTAATTTATTTAGGGGAAAATGTGTCAAATAAAGTGGGGAAAATTTAAACATCAAGTCCAAAGGCTCCATATATCAACAAAAGTGGCATATGTTTTAAATTTTGAAATTATGTAAACTAATAAAATGTGTATTTTTTAGTATATTTTATGTTTTTATTTTTTTGAAAAAATAAAAAGTTATTTTAAAATGGTTTTTTTATAAATTGACACTTTAGTTTAGTTGCTAATGCTAAAAAAATGAAGGTACATGAGACATCAATCTTTATATAGTAAATTTTATTTTTTTTCCTTCAATTTTTTTGTGTATTTATAACTTGAAACTTTAGTGCATGGATATATATTTTTTCAATTTTGATAAATATATATTTTAAAAAAATATTAAAATGTGTGTATTAAAACATACCTATTTTCATTCGATGTCAACTTTCATATTAAATATTTATCTAAAATAGAAAAAAAGTATACCATCTTGATATAGATTTTTTTTATCTAGTGCATAATATTTTCTTCAATTTTTAATAAGTTTTAGTCTTTTTTTTGACATGGTAATCAACCTAATATTTTGTGTTGATAACCTACTTTTAATAAAAATAAAAAATAAAATATAAACAATAATTAAAATTATATGAAAACTACATTTACATGAGTAGGAGTTGTTGAAAAATCAAGTTTTTCAAATAATTTTATTTTTTTGGTAAAGTGGTGCTACATATGGGACCCTACATATGCATTTGGCAAACATTTTTTGTTGGAAAAGTTATGAAAATATTTAACTCACCTAGAATGAATCTTGCTAAATCATATGTTTGACCAAAATTGATTTTTAGTTAAAAATACTTAAATTTGTTAAAAATGTGGCACAACTTTGTACTTTTACCTTATTATAATATATGTCATTTTTAGCTTATAGCTAACATAATCAAATAAATAAATAAAACATATAAATATAAAATAAAGTAAATATATTTTTTATTTTATTTTGTCAACAACAAAAAATAAATATATATTTTGCAAACTAATTAATTTTCATTTAGTATAAATATTATTTATTTTTAAATATAAAGACAACAAAATTTTGAAATATATAATGTTTATAAATAAATTTAATAAAAAATAACATATAAGTATATAATTTTAAATACACTTTCAAAGTAAAAACAAAAAAGTATTAAAATAATAAGCAGTGCCTTTTCCAAAAGTCACATATAAACCCTCACCGGTTCATAGCTTCAGTCAAAAGCGTTTGCCCCTTAAAATAATTCTTAAGTAAAATTTAAAATTTATGTATTCATTTAGAGTTAACATTTGTGTGTCTCTATGTAGTAAATAAAATAGTTATTAAGTAAAATTAAATAATTTCAATATTTTCAACCACTTTAAATATATGTATCTAAGATATCTATACTAATTTACCTTATATTTATTAATATTTTCTTTTCTTTCTTTTTATTTTGTTATAGTATATTTAAAATATCAAACATTTTACTTACTATTTTATTTAATAAATATGATTAATAACATGTACTTTATCTTTTCAAATTTAAATTATTTTCAAATAAATATTTATGCATATATAATTATATAATTAATTTTTAATTATTGATTATTTTATTTACTAGATAGAATATTTATTTACTAAAGTACGTATTTATTTCATTAAAATTATTGTATTCACTATAATTAAATGAAAATAATGATGAAGCAGGTAGGTCACCTCATCTAAGAATAAAACACAATTCTAGATTGCACATAAATATCACATCCAACTTCCATATTACTCCTCTTTTGCATTACATCCAACTCCAATATCACTCTAAATCAAACATTATCATGAGCATGAGCTATAACATCAATTCACACCCACCCCCCTCACCTTATTAGGTGCATAGGAGAAAAGATCAGATGGGAAATAGACCTAAAGGTGCATCAATCAATATACCAATCAATATGACCCTTTAGCAACCAAGTGTAAATGACATCCACACCCTCAACCTCTTTCTTAATTTTGTACAATTATTAAACTTTTCTATTTGGGCCACAATTTTTATTTAAATTATATTTTATTATTTTTGTATGTGGGCTCTTTATAGTTTTTGTTATAATTTAAATTTCAAATTACTTATTTACTAATTATTTTTTAAAAATTATTTACTATAGTACATAATTATTTTGTTAAAATTATTTTATTCATTATAGTTAAATGAAAATAATAAGTAATTTAATAAAATTATTTAACTTTTTAATTTGGGGTTGTTGGAGAAGCCAAGATCTACTTGCAAACTCAAAATAATCCGCAAATGAGCATATGCAAAATGAGAAAATATCATAAGCATCTGATGTGTTGTAAAATATATAAATGAGCCTTGCTTATAAAGGCAAATATGAAGAGGTGAGAAGGTAGATGTCAAACTCTAACTACTCCTCCAAGTATGAAACAAGTGTAAGAATTTGTGGACAAGTGTTGGGACACTTGGTGAGACTACATGAGGTGAGACAAAATTTTAGATAGCCTATAAGTGAGCTTAAGTATAGTGTGACTAGGACTCTACTAAGTAGGCTTAAAGCTAACTAGTTTGATAATACCTCTTTTCACACTAACAACCCCCATTAAGCGATACTTAAAGAGTAAGCTAAATATTGAAAAGATGTGTCTCAACAACAAGGCCTGATAAGGTACTCGTGTATAATAATGATCTCTCACAAAAAAAAAAGACAGAAAACCCAATGGGAAAAAAACTCCTCTCTAAAACTAGAGAAAAAGAAGGATAAGACCTCTTGAAAAGATGTCCCATGAAGATAGGAACATGATGATGAAGAAATTTTGAAGAATTTCAAAGTTGTAAACTTTGTTGAAGATGAACTAGTGTCTATTGGAATCAACAATCCTCCAAAAATTATAGATCAAGATAAGAGATACAAAATATTGCATGAGTGAACATATAAAACACTACTCAAACATGAATACACAAATGACACAAAGGAAATCAAACTTGTGAAGTTGAATATGCAGATAGTACTATGATTTTGGAGTATGGTCAACAAATACATGAGTGACCTATAGTACACTACTAAAATGTGCATCACGGTGCTCTACATAAGTACTAGAATCTCACAAAATATAACCCATTGAAATAATCCACCCATAGGAGAGAAAAAGATAGAAGTTTAATAAGACCCCCAAAAGTAGAAGGTTCCTCTATTGCTCCATTGAAACCAAGGAAGCATTAGCATAACATTGTCATAATTCCCTCATTAATGCCAATGAGGAAGAGGTATAGGTAGACCAAATAAAATCAGGTGCAAAAGTGTGCACAAGAATGTAGACCCAACATCAGGTCCAAAAATATGTACAAGAAACTGAAAAAGGGTGTGCATCAAGACACTGTTATGAAAATGGTATCTCAACCTTACAATTACACTAGGTTACTATTTATAGTAAGTTTATATTTGAGCACATATTGATGAAAAAATTTCCCCAAAGCTTTAGATTGGCTAAATAAGCATGCTCATAAAGTTTCCTCATAAGATCATACCTAGATTTGAAGATTTAAAGTTTTCATTTTTCAATTTCAAAGTCCATTTTGAAGGCCTTAGATGAATTTTTGGTCTTGAAAGTAGTTGTAACTGACATCGTATGTTATATCTTGATAGAGTGCTTCACAAGCTTTCCAACAATTTAAATAGTTCGTCAATTGGACACATAGATAAAAACTTATGGCCTCTTAAAGTTGGGTCTCTTGAAATGGGAGATGTTAAAATGAGTTGGTCACATAAATGAGTTGTAAAGGAGAATTTTCATGTAGTGATGTGTGTTTTGACACATCATAGGCATCTATTATTATAGATAATTATGGGCATCACTTTTTAGGTGGTTTTAACTCATGGTTTTGTAATACCATTTGATGGTTTCATGTATTATATCTCCTATATATTAGGTGCATGAGATGGAGGTTGTGTGAAAGAGTATTATAAATTTTGAGTTGTCTTTGGATCTCTAGTTGGTTATACTCCCGTGAGAAAGCTTTCTCTGCAAGTATATTGTAATCTTGTTGAATTCTAAAAAATATATTGGATGACTTTTGGAGTGTGGGGTTTTTCTCTCAAAAGGGTTTTCCCCACATAAATCACTGTGTTGTGGTATGAATGTTATTTATGTTTATTTTTGTTTAATTTTCTATAAGTGTTTAGATCTGATTTTTTTTGTGTAACCCTCCTCTCAAGATTAGTGTAGGAAGTTGTTGCACTACCTTAGCTTCCTTACAAGTGGTATCAAAACTTGATCGCTTTTGGTTTCAGTTGTGGGTTGTTGGGTATTTTGAACTAATCCAAATTTGAATGGGAGCTTGTGTAGAAGATACTTTGTGATCTTGTTGCAAGAATTTTAGATGGCAAGAACATTAGGGAGAATAGAGGTAGAGAATTTTTCTAGAAATAATTTTGAGATGTGGAAGCTAAAGATGGAGGATTTGTTAATAGATCGAGATTTGTGGGATACTATTGATGGTAATGTTATGAGGCCTACAGATCCCTCTTTGGTTGTTCAATATGATGTTATGAACCATAAATCTAAGCGTCTGATCACATTATGCTTGGAAGAATCTATTTTGATCAATATCCATGAAGAAACCTTTGCATATAAACTATGGAAGAAAATTGGTGAAATGTACAAACCAAATCTTTAGTGAATAATATTTTCTTGAGGAAGAAATTATATTCCTTGAGGATGGAAGACATTGGATGAATTAAAAACCACTTGGAAGCATTCAATATGTTGGTGGCTCAATTGTCATCAGTTAGTTTCAAAATAGCTGAGGAGAAATGTTAGATCTTATTTTGTTCTTTGCTTGATTTGTGGGATTCTCTTGTTATGGCTAAATTAGGAGTACTTTTGATATCTTGAAGACTGAAGATATGGTGGGTTATTTTCTCTCTAAAGATATGAGGAGGAATGTATCCATCAATGCCAAGGAAGCCCTAAATGTTTGTGAAAGACCTAAGGAAAAGGAAAAAAAGAATGAGAAGTGTGATAAATCCAAATCTAAAGGGAGATCCAAATCTCCTAGAAAGTCCAAAGTTATTTGCTAGAACTATGGTAAGCCAAGTGACACTTTCGTAAGGAGTGCAAAGAAGAAAAGAAGAAGAAGAGATTTGATTCTTATTATAAATATGAGAAGGAAGATGGTGATTCATTCATCACAGCTTTGGCTACTCATGTAGGTAATTATGCATGGTTAATTGAATCAAATGCATCTTTTCATATGGCCTCTAATAGATATTGGTTTTTTGAATATGAAGAATTTGATGGAGGTAAGGTGTACTTGGGTGATGATTCTTGTTTAAATATTGTTGTTCACGGTCAAGTTAGAATCATTTTTTTTATGGTATAATAAAAGGATTAATGGTGTGTTGCATATCTCTGGAATAGCACAAAATTTGTTATCTGTGAGGAAACTTATAGATGTGGTTGTGTAGGTAGTCTTTCCTGATGTAGGATGTAAGATGGTTAGAGGTGCTATGGTAATTTTTATAGGTGTCAGATATGGCACATTGTATAAAATTTATGCATGTATTGTTGAGTGCAATAGTACTTTTTTGAAAAGAAATATTGTGGCTACTTTGTTGGAAGATGTGAGGGTTTCATCTTCAGCAGATGGTCATGGATTCTAGGTACCCAAGGGTGCTCTTTCTTTTGAATATAAGTTACTTGTAGAGAAGACTATGTTATACCACTAGAGACTTGGCCACATTGGAGAAAAGGGTTTAAGGACCTTGAAAATGAAAACTTTGTTGAAGGGTTGTCTAATTGTAATCTTGATTTTGATTTTTGTGAGCATTACATTTATGGAAAATAGAATCGTGTTTGGTTTCACTCGAGTTCTCTTAAATCTTGTGGTTTATTAGATCTTATTGATTCTAATGTGTTTGGTCTTGTAGATGTTCCTTTGATTGGAAAATCCACATATTATGTTTCATTTATTGATGATTATAGTAGAAGGATATGGGTATATTTTCTAAAGAGTAAATATGATTTTTTTGGTTGATTTAAATAATTTAAAGCAATGATTGAGTTACAGACTAGAAAGAAAATAAAATGTTTAAGGATTAATAATGGCGGAAAATTTTTCTCTAATGATTTTGATAGATTTTGTAAAAATTGTGGCATTCTGAGATAAAAGGAAACTATGTATTCTCCACAATAGAATGGAGTTGTAGAAAGAATGAACACGACACTAATGGAGAAGGATAGAATATTGAGTGGTGTTGGTCTAGAACAAAGGTTTTGGGTTGAAGTTGTAGCCACTATTTGTTGTACCTGATTAACAGGTCTCCTACATCAACTCTTGTTGACCAAACACCTAGAGAGGTATGGTCGAATCTCAAGTCTTCACTGAGACATCTTAGAATTTTTGGTTGTGAGGCATATTCACATGTTCCAAAGGAGAAACGATCAAAGTTGGAGAACAAGGCTACGAAATGTATCTTCATTGGATGTAGCTATGGTGTGAAAGGATACGAGCTTTGGGATCTTATGGTATAAAAGGTAATATATAGTAGAAATTTTAATTTTAGAGAGACTAATTCTTCTCTTGTTACATTGCAGCCAAAAAAATAAAAAAAGATGTGATTCAACTTCCTTCTACACTTGAGAAAGTTGAATTGAGGCCCTTGAATAGAAAATAAGTTAAGGAGATATCATCTAGCTTTGAATCTTTAGAAGAGGAGGAAGAACCTCCAACTCAGCTTGTTTAAAGGTCTACAAGGCATAGACAACCACCTAAAATGTATTCACCTAATGATTGGAGATATAATTTTCTTTGAATACTATCATTGATTAACCATATATGTAGAAGAGGCATTAGGTATGAATGATACAAAATCTTGGAAGATTGTTATGGATGAAGAAATTAAAGCTTTGAAAAATAATGATACTTGGGATCTTGTACCCTTCTCAAAGGGTTGCAAATGGGTGTTTGAGAAAAATATGGGTCCAAATGGAGGTATTAAGAAGTATAAAGAATAGTTGGTTGTGAAGGGTTACTCTCAGGTTGAGGGTGTTGATTATGATGAGATATTTTATCCTATTTCAAAAATAACATTCAATAGATTCTTGCTTTCTATTGTTGCTTCTTATGATCTAGAGGTTGAGAAAATGGACATGAAAACAACTTTCCTTCATGGTGATTTGGAGGATATTTACACAACACAACCAAAGAACTGTGTGGTGAAAGGTAAAAGTAATTTGGTTTGTAAATTGAAGAAAACTTTGTATGGCCTCAAACAAAGTCCTAGAATGTGGTACTAAAAATTTGATACATATGTGTTGAGTTTGAGATTTGAACATTCTAAATCAAATCACTATGTTTATTATAAATCTATGGTGATTGTTTCATATTTATTGCATTATATGTTGATGATATGTTATTTATTAGTAAAGGGAAAGGGATGATTTCATAACTAAATTCTTAGTTAGCAGCTAAATTTGAAATGAAATATCTTGGTCTAGCTAAACACGATCTTAGGATGGAAATCAAAAGAGATAGAGTGAATAGAAAGCTATGGCTTGGGAAAAATAAGTATGTCAATTCATTTTTACAAAGGTTTAACATGTAGGATTGTATACCACTATGTGTTCCTTTTATAGTTGGAAGAAATTTATTTGCTTTAGATTTTCTAGCATCCCCATTGGAGATGGAAGACATGACTAGAGTGTCTTACTAGAGTACAGTTGGAAGTTTGATGTATGTTATGGTTTGCACTAGACCGCAGACATTGCCCAAGCAATGGGAGTTCTTTCAAAATATATGTTTAATCCCGGTAGAAGCTATTGGGATGCAATTAAAAGAGTCTTCAGATATTTGTGGGGTACCTTAGAGTATTCCTTGTGTTATCATGGTAATATGGTGGGAGATGGGCATCCCTTGATATTTGTGGTTTTGTGGATTCAGACTGAGTAGGTGATGTCAATAATAAAATATCCACCAGTACTTATGTGTTTACTTTATTTGGTGGAGCAAATAATTGGATGAGTAAGCGGCAAGATATGGTTGCTTTGTCCACTATTGAAGTTGAGTATACGAAAGCTACTCATCCTTATAAAAAAATCATTTGACTTAAGAGATTGTGTTCAAATTTTTGGAATTAAACAAGGTATAGTGACAATTTATTGTGATATTTAGAGTGTGATCTACCTAGCTAAGAACCTGATATTTCATGCTAGAACCAAGCACATTGATGTAGAGTATAATTTTTTTAGAGATATGGTTAAGGATGGCAAGGTGAAGTTGGTTAAGGTAGAGACTTTGATGAATGTTGCAAATTATTTAACTAAGCCTATGGGCACAAATAATTTTAGATGGTTTTTGGAATCTATGGGCCTCATAGCCCCTAGCGATTAAATTATAGTGTTGATACTTCCTTTTCTCTTGCAAGGTATTTAATAAGTGGGATAATATTAGGAAAATGGTGTCTCAACCTTGCAATTACATGAGATTACTATTTATAGTAAATTTATATTTGAGCATGGACTGATGTGAAATTTTCCCCAAAGCTTAAAATTGGATAAATAAGCATGCTCGTAAAGTTTCATCGTAAGATGATGTCGAGATTTGAAGATATTAAAGTTTTTATTTTTTAAAGTTTCAAAGTCTATTTTAAAGGACTTAAAGGCATTTTTTGGGCCTGAAAGTGGTCATAACTAGCATAGTAGGTTATAGCTTGATAGAGTGCTTCACAATCTCTCCAATGGTTCAAACGGTTCATCAATCAAACAATCGAATCAAAAGTTATGGCCTCCAGAAGTTGGGTCTCCTAAAATGGGAGATGTTAAAATGAGTTGGACACATAAATGAGTTGTAAAGGGGGAGTTGTAATGCCTTCCTCGAAACCCTAGAGAATGTTACACATATAACGGAAGCGAACAATTTTCTTTTTTCTTTTTTTTTTTCTTTTTTTTATGTTCCACCCAACCATGTGGTGCCCGAAGGACCAACCCCCATGCTAGGAGATAGTAAAAGAGCTTCCTAGGCAAAACCTACAACCTCTAGACATAGGAAAAAAAATATTAAATTACACAAGTAAAAAACTTACAAAATGGTTACAATGCTTCCAGATAACAATGATCAATTGTACAATACAACAAACTGACTGACGATTGTCATAGGAGGAGTGTCATCACAGAGTTGCATGGGTTACCTTGGTGTATCTTGCTAGGCTCCGGCCCCCATCTTGGGTTACTCTGGTGACTTCTTACGATACCCGGTCCCAACATGCAATCCAATGCGGAATCGACTATCTTTCCAAAAAAACAAGATATCGATCATGTCATTCCAGGCCTTCTCGTCTCATCCCAAGTCTTTACTAGCCCTTGATTCCATGAGCGAGGCATTAACAAAAGTTAAGTGTTTAAACTACCCTTTTTCCTAACATATTTATTTAATTTTCACTAATTAAACTAACTCTGCATGAGTTACCCTAACACCACTTTGTGTGTAGGCCCTCATGAAAAGCCACTCCCCTATTAACAACCTAAGGGATCAATTTCACTAACATAGAGTAAACCAGGTGCACATAACCAATTACAAAAAACAACTTATTAACAAAGTACAACACAACTTGTTTGTAGAATCAGGTAACCAGAGTTGATAAAATACCACGTGCACTACCCAAGTAAAATTTCAAGGCTAAATCAATATAAGTTACAATCCCCATCTCCAAGAAACATATCTGGAAGTCTTACATAAACAAACAACTCAATTTTCCCAACAACTAGAACGGGAGAAAACACAACTTAAAAAGAACAATTCGGGTAACATATTAATCTAAATTTAGGATATTCTAAATCCAAATAAGACAATTACATATTGCATGCGAACAATCAAAATAATACCTTGCTCAATTATCTCTAATTCGAGACAATTTCATTCATAGGATAAGAACAAATCATAACTAATTGTTTAACTCTATAATTCCTCAATTACACATTACATGAAATTAACTAATCTTATTATGAATTCGTTTGCAACCAATAAGAAATATAAATAAATAAAAAATTGTTTTCTTAAAAATTTCATTCTATTTGAAGTAAATCACCATTTCCCTTAAAATCATTCTCTTATTAAGTAACAACTTGAACACTTGTCAAATGATAATAGATTTAAATTTAAAAGTTTACTTCAATTTCCCATTGATATTTAAATTTAAGAATCCCATTTCCCCATTGGAATCTTTTCATTATAAAATCAATATTTGCGTCATTATAATAAAATCACCTTAAAATAAATATATTTAAATATAAATATATATATTAAACATATATATATATATTTAAATATATAAATTATATTTAAATATTTATTAAAAACAACAAATTTAAATTCTAATTCATTTAAATTAAATCCAATTAATTGCTAATTAACTATGCAAATAAAACATAAATATATATATATATATAATATATATATATATATTATATATTAAAAATAATATATAAAATATATATATATATACAAATATTTTATTAAAATATAAAACACACACACACATATATATATATAAATATATATACATATGTATATATTATATAATATATATTATATATATTATAAATAATATATAATATATATAATATATGTATATATATTATATAAATAAATATATATATATATAATTAATTTATATTATATATAATAAAAAAACAAACAAAAATAAAGCCCACACAGCCCAACACAGGGACGTAGGTCAACCCTGTTGGGTTGCTACACGCCTCCTTGTGGGGGGCAGGTGAGGGCGCTGCTGCCCACAACAGCCTCCCCATGGGCGGCTGTGGGGGCAGATCTCCCCAACACCTTAATAATTTTTTTTTTCTTTCTTATATTTTAAAATAAAAATAAAAATAAAAATTCCCCTGTGATAATTTTTGACAGAATTTTTTTTTAAACAGGGGAAAAACCTCCCAAATTAAAACACACAAAGTTTGTATAAATAAAATACATGTATATATATATATATATATATATATATGTGAACACAATATATATATATGTATGTATGTATACACAAAAATCTCCATTTTACAGTCAAATTGGACAAATTTTTCTTACAGAAAAGTTACGGCAAAATAATTTTCAAACATAATTTCTAAATTGTATTGGAAAAATAAATTTAAATCCAAACCCAGAAATTTATATGTTTTCCTTTTGTTTCCTCTTTCAATTTTTCTATTGTTAAAATTTGTTTACCTACAAGAATCTAAATTTTTCCATAATTTTCAACAAAGGTTTTCAAATTTGTTTTCAAACAAGTTTTTTTTAAAACTTCACAGCAAACATTAAAACCTCTTTTCAAAAAAGATCAAAGCTTCTAAAAAAAACAACAATTAAAGGAACCTGTTTTTGAAGCTTGAAGAAGATGAGAACTGGAGTTGAGCTTCCCTGCAAATTCCAATTTTCCAGAAATCCTTCCAAAATCTTCACTTCCAAATCCAAGAATGTATGAAAAATACAAGAAAACCTTCCTCCATTTTAGCAACCCAAAATTCCAAGATGTTTTTTTTTCTTCCAAAAATAAATATCTCTCCTTTTTACAACAAGATTTTTCAAAAATATCTATCTCCTCTCATAAATTTTTTCAACACTTAGTCAAAATTAAAAATATCTTCTTTTCAACCATTATAATATTTCCTTATGCATTCACAAGATATTTTACCTTTTAAATGATTTAAAATAAAATTCCATTTCAATTAAATTTAAATCTTTTAATTTATGCATTTTTCAAAACAACTTTAACTATTTAATTGATTTAATCAATAACTATAATTTAATTAATTAATTTATCCATTTACTAAGATTTAATTATTTAATTTAATTAATTAGTTTATTTACTTAATAACATAAATTTAACCACGAGGATTAAATTACCTTACTAACTGAATAAAATTAAATTAACTAAATTAAATAACACTTTTAATCTAAATACATAAATTAACATTACCACCACTTAAATATTAATTCCCACCAATAATAAATTATCAAAACATCAAGAACGACATGACTCAGCAACCAACAAGACACAAACTGACGACACACTATGACAGGATTGTGGTTTGACAAGGAAACCCCGTTACTATCTCCCAATCAACAAAACCGTTGGGATATGGTCACACTCAAACCTATGAAACTAGGTGGAGACAATGTCATGTACTTGCAATCCTGTAATAAAAATGAATGTTGTACATGGATAAACATAACAATCACACCGTGAAGAGAAATCACAGAGCACTCGCATGCAAGTGATGTAATCCCGTCCCCTTCACCAATACAGTCACATCAAGACTGACGAAAGTAAAGCATCATTAATCAACAGATAAGCATATATCAATATTAACAACTATGTTAATCAAAAGCATAACATAAAACATAACATCCATATAGTGCATCATCTCATCACAGTATAACATCCACATCGCTCTAAAGCCAATGATCATAAGAAAATAACAAATATCAAGGTCTATCATAATAAAGGTACTGTCTAACACCATATACAAATCTAAACCCATAGTAGTAATGACTGGAGGGGCACTACATCCTCCCCCCTAGGATCAAGCTTACTCCTGGAAGCCTGCAAACACATAGGGATAAAGTTCCCTCGGATCCTACTAGACCCTAACTTGCTCAGTAACTCGATCCCTAAGGATCATCTCCTGATGCTGAAGGACGAACTGCACCTAGATGCTCAGCCTGATGGTTATCCACCTCAGTAAGTACCCTATGCGATTTTCCTGCATCACCAACTGTCGGCTCAAAAGTCGCTGGCCTTTGAGTGTACCCTAATGTGCCCCTATTGGGACACTGTCGTGCTATGTGACCCTGTTGGCCACACGCAAAACATCCAGTACCTCTTCCATAACCTCTACCTCCAGAAGGTGCACTCGACTGATACCTGTCACCCTGCCTCTGCTGGAAACCCTTTCGTTTCCCCTGTGAACTCTGATACTGTCCACTTTGAGTAGGCACCTGCTGACCACAAGCGAAACATCCTGTCCCTCTAATGAATCTTTGAACACCTGGAGATACACTAGGTCATGGAAAACCACCTCCACTAAACGTCAACTGAGAACTCTATGCAGGCTGATCGTAATGATCACAATGAGATCATATCCAACTCCGATCTCTCTTCTTCTGCTTCCAACTTCTATCGTGTTGGGACAAAGAATTTTTTTTCCTTGATTGTGAAGGTTGTTGCTGCTCACCCTTAACATCATGATCTCTATCCTGCCTTGGACCCAAACGAGCTAGAGTCTCCTCTAAAAAATGACGCAACAGACCATCCCTGATCCCTGGTATGTTTTGAGAAGCCTTTTGCTCCTCATGATCTAAGTCATGGGGAACAATAGGAGATGTATCCTGCTGATTACCTCTGTGACCGTCTACATGGCCACGACCTCTACCACGACCTCGCCTAGGTGGCATGATCCTGTACAGACACACACCACGACATAAGACAAGATACACAAACTTAAATCCTGTGCAACTAACAACTTAATGGGTTCCATATTATCCCAGAGCACCCAATGTTTAAACTTGGGCTCTGATACCATGTGTAATGGCCGCCTCGAAACCCTAGAGAATGTTACACACATAACGGAAGCGAGCAATTTTTTTTTTCTTTTTTTTTTTTTACTTTTTTTTTTACATTCCACCCAACCATGTGGTACCCGAAGGACCAACCCCCGTGCTAGGAGATAGTAAAAGAGCTTCCTAGGAAAAACCTACAACCTCTAGACATAGGAAAAAATAATATTAAACTACACAAGTACAAAACTTACAAAATAGTTACAATGCTTCCAGATAACAATGATCAATTGTACAATACAACAAACTGACTGACGGTTGTCATAGGAGGAGTGTCATCACAGAGTTGTATGGGTTACCTTGGTGTATCTTGCTAGGCTCCGGCCCCCATCTTGGGTTACTCTGGTGACTTCTTACGATACCCGGCCCCAACATGCAATCCAATGCAGAATCGACTATCTTTCCAAAAAAATAAGATATTGATCATGCCATTCTAGGCCTTCTCGTCTCATCCCAAGTCTTTACTAGCCCTTGATTCCATGAGCGAGGCATTAACAAAAGTTAAGTGTTTAAACTACCCTTTTTCCTAACATATTTATTTAATTTTCACTGATTAAACTAACTCTGCATGAGTTACCCTAACACCACTTTGTGTGTAGGCCCTCATGAAAAGCCACTCCCCTATTAACAACCTAAGGGATCAATTTCACTAACATAGGGTAAACCAGGTGCACATAACCAATTACAAAAAATAACTTATCAACAAAGTACAACACAACCTGTTTGTAGAATCAGGTAACCAGAGTTGATAAAATACCACGTGCACTACCCAAGTAAAATTTCAAGGCTAAATCAATATAAGTTACAATCCCCATCTCCAAGAAACATATCTGGAAGTCTTACATAAACAAACAACTCAATTTTCCCAACAACTAGAACGGGAGAAAACACAACTTAAAAAGAACAATTTCGGGTAACATATTAATCTAACTTTAGGATATTCTAAATCCAAATAAGACAATTACATATTGCATGCGAACAATCAAAATAATACCTTGCTCAATTATCTCTAATTCGAGACAATTTCATTCATAGGATAAGAACAAATCATAACTAATTGTTTAACTCTATAATTCCTCAATTACACATTACATGAAATTAACTAATCTTATTATGAATTCGTTTGCAACCAATAAGAAATATAAATAAATAAAAATCATTTTCTTAAAAATTTCATTCTATTTGAATAAATCACCATTTCCCTTAAAATCATTCTCTTATTAAGTAACAACTTGAACACTTGTCAAACGATAATAGATTTAAATTTAAAAGTTTACTTCAATTTCCCACTAATATTTAAATTTAAGAATCCCATTTCCCCATTGAAATCTTTTCATTATAAAATCAATATTTGCGTCATTATAATAAAATCACCTTAAAATAAATATATTTAAATATAAATATATATATTAAACACACACACACACACACACACACACACACACACACACACACACACACACACACACACACACACATATATATATATATATATATATATATATATATATATATATATATATATATATATATATATATTTAAATATTTATTAAAAAAACAAAATTTAAATTCCATTTAAATTAAATCCATTAATTGATAATTAACTACCAAATAATACATATATATATATATATTATATAAAATATATAAAAAATATATATATATATACAAATATTTTATTAAAATATAAACACATATATATATATATAAATATATATATTTATATAATATATATTATATATATTATAAATAATATATATATAATATATATATTATATATATAATATATATAATATATATATATAATTAATTAATTTATATTATATATAAAAAAAACAAACAAAAATAAAGTCCACGCAGCTCAACGCAGGGGACGCAGGTCAACCCTGCTGGGCTGCTACGCAGCCTCCCCTATGGGGGTGGTTGTGGTGAGCAGCGCTGTTTCCTGTGAAGGCAGCGACATTGCCTCCACAACAGCCTCCCCATGGGCGGCTGTGGGGGCAGAACCCCCCCAGCACCTTAATAATTTTTTTCTTTTTTCTTTCTTATATATATATTTTTTTAAAATAAATAAATTTCCCCTATGTCTGGTAATTTCCATAACACAATTTTTTTTTTAAACAGGGGAAAAACCTCCCAAATTAAAACACACAAAGTTTGTATAAATAAAATACATGTATATATATATATATATATGTGTGTGTGTGTGTGTGTGTGAACACAATATATATATATATATACACAAAAATCTCCAGTCAAATTGGACAAATTTTTCCTACAGAAAAAGTTACAGCAAAATAATTTTCAATCCAAACCCAAAAATTTATATGTTTTCCTTTTGTTTCCTCTTCCAAATTTTCTATTGTTAAAATTTGTTTCCCTACGAGAATCTAAAATTTTCCATAATTTTCAACAGAGGTTTTCAAATTTGTTTTCAAACAAGTTTTTTTTAAAACTTCACAACAAACATTAAAACCTCTTTTCAAAAAAGATCAAAGCCTCTTAAAAAAACAACAATTAAAGGAACCTGTTTTTGAAGCTTGAAGAAGATGAGAACTGGAGTTGAGCTTCCCTGCAAATTCCAATTTTCCAAAAATCCTTCCAAAATCTTCACTTCCAAATCCAAAAATGTATGAAAAATACAAGAAAACCTTCCTCCATTTTAGCAACCCAAAATTCCAAGATGCTTTTTTTTTCTTCCAAAAATAAATATCTCTCCTTTTTACAACAAGATTTTTCAAAAATATCTATCTCCTCTCATAAAATTTTTCAACACTTAGTCAAAATTAAAAATATCCTTTTTTCAACCATTATAGATATTTCCTTATGCATTCACAAGATATTTTACCTTTTAAATGATTTAAAACAAAATTCAATTTCAATTAAATTTAAATCTTTTAATTTATGCATTTTTCAAAACAACTTTTACTATTTACTTTATTTAATCAATAACTATAATTTAATTAATTAATTTATCCATTTACTAAGATTTAATTATTTAATTTATTTAATCAACAACATAAGTTTAATTAATTTATTTATTTACTCAACACAATAAATTTAATTAATTAGTTTATTTACTTAATAACATAAATTTAACCACGAGGATTAAATTACCTTACTAACTGAATAAAATTAAATTAACTAAATTAAATAACACTTTTAATCTAAATACATAAATTAACATTACCACCACTTAAATATTAATTCCCACCAATAATAAATTATCAAAACATCAAGAACGACATGACTCAGCAACCAACAAGACACAAACTGACGACACACTATGACAGGATTGTGGTTTGACAAGGAAACCCCGTTACTATCTACCAATCAACAAAACCATTGGGATATGGACACGCTCAAACCTGTGAAACTGGGTGGAGACGATGTCATGTACCTGCAATCCTGTAATCAAAATGAATGTCGTACATGGATAAACATAACAGTCACACTGTGAAGAGAAATCATAGAGCACTCGCATGCGAGTGATGTAATCCCGTCCCCTTCACCAATACAGTCACATCAAAACTGACGAAAGTAAAGCATCATTAATCAACAGATAAGCATATATCAATATTAACAACTATGCCAATCAAAAGCATAACATAAAACATAACATTCATATAGTGTATCATCTCATCATAGTATAACATCCACATCGCTCTAAAGCCAACGATCATAAGACAATAACAAATATCAAGGTCTATCATAATAAATGTATTGTCTAACACCGTATACAAATCTAAACCCATAATAGTAACGACTGGAGGGGCACTACAGGAGTTACATGTAGTGGTGTATTTTTTGACACATCACAAGCATCTATTATTGTAGATAAGGATGGACATCACTTTTTAGGTAGTTTTAACTCATGGTTTTGTAATACTATTTGACAGATTCATTTATTGCATCTCCTATATATTAGGTGCATGAGATGGAGGTTGTGTGAAATAGTATTATAGGTTTTGAGTTGCCTCTAAATCTCTGGTTAGTGATACTCCTGTGAGAAAGCTTGCTCTACAGGTATATTCTATCTTTTTGAATTTTGAATAATATATTGGGTGGCTTTTGGAGTGTGGGGCTTTTGGAGTGTGGGGCTTTTCTCCCAAAATGGTTTTCCCCACATATATCATTGTGTTGTGGTATGAATACATTATTCATTTTTATTTTTGTTTATTTTCTATAACTATTCAAATCTGAAAAGTTTTTGCATAACCCTCCTCTTAGTATTAGTGTAGGAAGTTGTTCTGCTACCTTAGCTTCCTTACAAGTGGTATCAAAACTTGATCACCTTTAGTTTCGGTTATGGGTCGTTGGGTATTTTGAACTAATCCAAATTTGAATTAGATCTTGTGTAGAAGATACTTTGTGATCTTGTTGCAAGAATTTTAGATGTCAAGCACATCATGGAGAATAGAGGTAGAGATTTTTTTTGGAAATAATTTTGAGATGTGGAAGTTGAAGATGGAGGATTTGTTAATAGATCGAGATTTGTGGGATGCTATTGATGATAATGCTATAAGGACTGCATATCATACTTTGGTTTCTCAATATGATGTTATGAACCATAAAGCCAAGGGTCTAATCAAATTGTTCTTGGAAGACTGTTTTGATCAATATCCATGAAGAAACCTTTGCATATAAACTATGGAAGAAACTTGATGAAATGTATCAAGCCAAATTTTTACTGAATAATATTTTCTTAAGGAAGAAATTATATTCCTTGAGGATGGAAGCCGTTGGAAAAATTACAGACCACTTGGAAGCATCCAATATGTTGGTGGGTCAACTAGCATCAGTTAGTATCAAAATGGATGAGGAGGAGAAATGTCAAATATTGCTTTGTTCTTTGCCTGACTCATGGGATTCTCTTGTTATAAAAATTGGGAGTATTTCTGATATCTTGAAGATTGGAGATGTGGTGGGTTCTTTGCTCTCTAAAGATATGAGGAGGAAGGTATCCATCAATGCCAAGGAAGCACTAAATATTTGTGGAAAACCTAAGGAAAAATAAAAGAAGAATGAGAAGCACGATAAATAAAAATCCAAGGAGAGATCCAAATCTCCCAAAAATTCTAAAGTTATTTTCTATAACTATGGTAAGCCTTGACACTTTCCTAAGGAGTGCAAAGAAAAAAAGAAGAAGACATTTGATTCTAATTTTGAATTCAAGAAGGAAGATGGTGAAGGACATAGAGGAATTTTTGGGCTTGAAATTGGTTGTAACTAATGTAGTGGGTTTTATCTTGATAGAGTGATTCACGATCTTTCCAATGGTTCAAACGGTTCATCAAACAGACACCTGGATCAAAAGTTATGGCCTTTGAAAGTTGGGTCTCCTAAAATGGGAGATGTTAAAATGTGTTGGACACATAAATGAGTTGTAAAGGGGAAGGTACATGTAGTGTTGTGTTTTTTGACACATCATAGGCATCTATTGTTGTAGATAAGGATGGGCATCACTTTTTAGGTGGTTTTGACTCATGGTTTTGTAATACCATTTAACAGTTTCATGTATTGTATCTCCTACATATATTAGGTGCATGAGGTGGAGGTTGTGTGAAAGACTATTATAACTTTTGAGTTGCCTTTGGATCTCTAGTTGGTGATACTCCTATGATAAAGCTTGCTCTATAAGTATATTATAATTTTTTTTATTTCAGAATAATATATTGGGCAGCTTTTGGAGTGTGGGTTTTTCTCTCGAAAGGGTTTTCCCCACGTAAACATTGTTTCATGGTATGAATGTTATTTTTGTTTAATTTTTTTTAACTATTCAGAACTAAATTTTTTTTGCATAACCCTCCTCTCAAGATTAGTGTAGGAAGTTGTTTCGCTACCTTAGCTTTCTTATAGGAACACATGCATGAGGCAAGAATCACAAGGATCCATTTCTATGATTGAAAATCAAGGCACTCGACAACCCCCCATTATGCTTTATAATTCAGTGTAAGTGCCAAATTTCCTCCCTAAGGAACACACAGTTGTTGTGGTACTTTATATGAGTACATTTGTAACAGACTTATTTTTTATTTTTATATCTTACAAGTTTATGTCATGAGGTGGACAATGAAGACATATATCAAGTATGCCTTTCAAACCTCAAGAAAATGACAAAAATAAAAAATGAAAACCCCCTTTAGTCAAACTCTGACTACCCCTCCAAGTATGAAACAAGTGTAGGACTCTATGGACAAGTGTTGGGACACTTAGTGAGTCTACATGAGATGAGAAAAAAGTCTAGATAATCTCTAAGTGGGCTTAAGTTTCATGTGAATAGGATTCTAATAAGTAGGCTAAAAGCTAACTAGTTTGATAATACCTCTTTTCACACTAACACCTCCCCTTAAGCGATACTTAGGGAGTAATATTTAACATTGAAAAAATGAGTCCTAGCAACAAGGATTGATAAGGTATTCATGTACAATAATAATCTCTCACAAATGGAGAAAAAGAAGAAAACCAAATGAGAACAAAACTCCTCTCCAAAAGAGAAAGAGAATAAGACCTCATGAAAAAATATCCCATGAAGATAGGAATGTGATGATGAAGAACTCTTAAAGCATGTCAACGTTGTAAAATTTGTTGAAGATGAACTAGTGTCTACTAGAATCAACAAACCTCCAAAAAATATAGATCAAGATAAGACATACAAAACACTACATAAGTGAACATATAGAACATTGCTCAACCATGAATACACTGATGACACAAAAGAAATCAAACTCTATGAAGTTGAAGATACAAATAGTACTATGATTCTATAGTATGATCAACAAATGCACGAGTGACATGTAGTACACTACTAAAATGTGCATCATGGTGCTCTAAATAAGTACTAGAATCTCACAAAATATGATCCAACACTAAAATAATCCCCCCATAAGAGAGATAAAGATAGAAGGTCTATGAAACCCCCCGAAAAGTAGAAGGTTCCTCCATTGCTCCATTGAAACCAAGGAAGCATTAGCATAACACTATGATAATTCCCCCCTTAATGCTAGCGAGGAAGGGGTATAGGAAGAACAATTAAAATTTGGAACAAAGGTGTGCACATGAATTTAGACCCAACATTAGGTCCAAAAGGATGTACAAGAAACTGAAAAAGAGTGCATCAAGGCACACATACATGAGGTGATAATCACAAGGATCCATTATTGTGATGGTAAATCAATGCATTACACAACTCCCCATTACACTTTATAATTCAATGTAAGTAAAAAATTCCCTCCATAAGGAACACACATTCAATTGTTGTGGCACTTTATATGAGTGCATTTACAAACCTTTTTTGTTTTGAGTTTTTACAAGTTTGGGTCATGAGGTGGGCAATAAAGACATATATGAAGTATGTCTTTCAAATCTCAATAAAATGATTAAAACATAAAATGAAAACTCCCTTATTCAAATAATGAACCCCTTTGAAATGATATAGTGATATGGCACTTTATTTTAGTGCATTACAGATTCCACAAAGTAGAATTTATGTACAAAACCTCAAAAGAGACATACTCAAAATTTAAAATTTTGAAATATTGTAATGAAAAATCAACATCACCATTGCATAGAGCCTGAAAAACTATGCAAGTTCAAGAAAACAAGACCCAAAAAGGAGTTTGTATGAACCCAAATGAGCCCTTTGAAGTTCCAAAAATAGGAACTATGCAAGGTATCCTTTGAGAATATTAACTTTAAAAAAAAAAGATATCATACTACAAAAACAATCATACCAATGGATGGAGGATGAAAAATACGTAGAATGAAAAAAATCAATCAAAAATATGTTTGTATACCCAAGAAAGATGCTCCTGAAGTTGAGCCAAAAATCAAAATAGGACAATGGTAAAGGGGCAAACTTGGGGTTGAAAAATGATGACATCATGTTGATGTCATGATGACATTAGTAGTGGAATATTCCAAAATTCTACCAAAATATTCCTCATGGTTGAAATATTCCAAAACTAATTTTTATTTTTCCAAAAACCACTCAAAAAATCCAAAACTACCCTCTAAATACCGAGAAACCACTAATCTTGGGTGTAGGTAGTTTTGAATACACAACGTTGACATTAGAAAGGTACCGCATAGATTGACCATTGATGTCATCACTATGCAATATTGCACCTTACAAAAAACAAAAAAATATTAAAAAATTTATTGCATAGAGGCTGAGACAACATGCATTTTGAGATGAATGCATAGGAATCAAGGCATGGAGGTCAAGGAAGCTTGTTTATGCAGTATAATGCTACAAATGTATGACATATTAATCCATACGCATTTCCATATGGTCATCCATGGATGGGCATCCAAAACCTCCAAAATTTGTCTATCGTCAAAAATACACTTGTGTTATATATGAAAATTTGTCTCCTAGAGGCATTGTTCAAGATTTGATGTCCATGTACCTCGCAAATTCAAGAGAAAGAAATTGGAGTTGTAAGCTCGGTTTAATACAATTTTGGAGAAGCCAAGATTTTCCTAGAAACTCAAAACAATCCACAAATGAGCCTTGCTTATAAAGGCAAGGATGAAGAGATGAGAAGTTAGGAATCAAACTTTGACTACCTTCCAAGTATGAAACAAGTGTAGGAATCTATGAACAAGTGTTGGGACACTTGCTGAGTCTACATGAGGTGAGACAAAAGTCTAAATTATCTCTAAGTGAGCTTAAGTGTAGTGTGAATAGGACTCTACTAAGTAGGCTAAAGGCTAACTAGTTTGATATTACCTCTTTTCACACTAGAACAAGGGCCACATATTTATTTATTTTTGCATTTTTATTATTTTTGTATGTCAGACTCCTTAATAGAAAAAATAACACTTTACATTAACATTTCAACTATTCACTCTTCCTATCCACATCATTTTCATCCACTAGCTTAAATTTCTTTTCAAGTAGAACATATTTTTTTATCCAACAATATTAATTTAATCCAAGTGATTATAAATCATTTCCCTTTATATAAGTATCTTATCACTTTACACTTTTCACTTGTTTAATCAATAATTTTCCACCTTTTCAATTAAATTTTATTTTAATTCAATACTGAATTTATTATATAAATTACAATATAACGTGAAGTCTCTTTAAATCATAATTTTAATAATTTTATTCAATATTCATACTTTTTTATATAAATAAGAACACCTAAAATATTAATAAAATTATTATTCTTCATAATAAAATAAATTATAATTACTAACTTTTGAAAATCCTCTCTTATATCAAACTTCTTTTTCTTTGGGAACATAAAAAATGAAAAAGATTTTAGTGGTTTGGGCTCTCCATGATATGGCACACTGGGGAGGAGTGTGTTCCCATTGTGATCTTTTTAGCTTCATTGTTTCAATTATGATTATGAGATGCTATTTGCATTAATTTTGATTATTTAGAATTATTGATTAGTTGATCAAATGTGAATGAAATGTGCTTATTATGTATCATCATGATCATTTCTTAATATTTAAAGATTGTGATGATATTATTATGTAATTTTTGTAATATGTATGTGACTTACATGAATGTCTATATTCATTGAAATTTATTCAAAATTTGACTATCGTGTACTTGATATGTTTGATGTGTGCTTCGACTATTATGTACTTGATATGTTTGACATGTGCTTGAGTGTAACAATTATATGTGTAAAATATCAATGAGAAAATATGGAGATATTCACATGAATTTATGTATTTGTCTTACCCATATTACTCCATTGAGGTTATTGGATGTGACTTTTGTTATAACTATATAACCAATTTAATCATATTCATATTCAATTCAAAGCCCATCTTGTGATAAATGAATAAAGTGTGACATAAGTTCTTTATTAAATATTTTATCATGCATAGATGTATTCCATATGTGTTGGAATAAATTTTATGTTTGCTAGAAATATTTTTACCAATTATAATAATTAGAAGTTAGATTTGTTTAGAAATTTAATTTTGTAGGCTTTAAAAAATGTCATTTTTATTATACAAATACAAGAAAGAGCTTTGGAATATATATATATATATATATATATATATATATATATATATATATATATATATATATATATATATATATATATATATACATATGTATGCATGTATATAGATAGATAAGTTTTGTTTGAAAATATATAGAATATATTTTTGACTTGAAAAGCATTATATATACATATACATAGAACATAAATATATGTATATGTGTGTGTATACATACATAGACATAAAATATATATATGTTTTGTTTAGAAATGTATGGAAATATCCATTTGACTTGGAAAGTAAATTTGGTGTAATATTTTACTATAAATAAAATTCAATTTGATTTAAAAATCTTTGACCATGTGAATGCATTTAGATGTTTCAAAAAGGTAGTTATTATTCAATTATTTGTTGTTGTCTTCTAAACATCTTAGTGTTTTTTTACCATGGTGAAGACATTGGGCACTTGTCATTAATTTATTCATGATTATTGGAATTTGATTTAGTTATTATTTAACTCATTGTGAAGGTTAGATAAACGGTTACCTTATACTTAAAAAATGTAGTATTTTTTAGTTAATTTATATTTTTGAATGAAAAAAGAGTTGGGACAAGAATTTTCTTGAAACCCTAGAGTGTGTTCTTGATACTTTGGATAATTATTATTCTTAATTTTTTATTTTTTTTTTAGAATTTTGAAAGTTTAAAGTGTGTTTAGGAGTATAATGTTAGTTCAAATTCTTGGATTCAATATTGTAAAAAAAAGTATTTTCCTTTTTAGTTTTGAAATTAATTTTTATATTTAAATAGTAAATAACATGCTTATCATTGAGTATATTGAAAATTGATTATTTCTTGTTCTTCAAAAAAATGAAGAAATATTGAGAATCTTATTGATGGAGATTGTTTTCTTTTATAAGCATTCAATAAAAACATTCAAAAATGTCAGTTTTTGAATTTAAAACTATTAGAAGGGTCATAATTTTTGGGTATTTCCTAAATAGATTGGAAAGGAAACAAAATTAGGCATATATGTTGCTTAATTCTTGTGTGTCCTCTTAAACCTTCTTAAGAGCCCATTTGTGATTTTGGTCTTCTTAGTTGTGTAGGAAATGATGAGATATGTAGGAGGAATGGAGTGACATTTGTTCCAAAATCTTGAGTGTGTTTAATATAAATAAGATAATAAATATTTGTATGTGAAAATAACATTAATGAGTTCTCACTATTGGGATGCTTTGTCTCTAAAATTCCTCATCTTGGATATGGAACTAGCTAAGGCAGAAGATACTCCATAGTCCTAATCTACTTTCATTTTCCTTGTTTATTTTGGATTCTACGCGATTTCAATTGTGTTGAGAGAACCATGTTTAAATGTGTTTTTGCATATGTCCGAACTTGAGTGTTCATGAGTATGTTTTCAATCCACATGCCCATTCTCCCAACAAGGTGGATAGATCTATTGGTTCACACAAGTTGGGTAGTTAACTTGCTATCATTGATTTTGAAGATGGACCTTAAGATCTCTTTAGGATCTTAGAAAGTTCCTAGTTTTATTGATTTAATTTGTCACATTTTTTTAATTTTAATAAAATATGTAATATAGAGCAATTATCCCTTTTAATTTAGTGCCTAAACTCAAAACATATTTATCCATGTGCTAGATATGGATCTATGTTGTAAATTATAATCATATTTATGTTTTATATTCTATTTGAAAATAGACTTTGAATTAGAAATATTATTTATAGTAAAAAATAAGAAAATATGTTTAAAATAAAAGTTTCCACTTGCATGTTTTTATATCTTGAAGGAGTAATTGGGAGCTTGGTTGTTTTAGTGGTGTTATGCATTAAATTCTAGATTTAGATTAAAAAAAAATAGAATAAATTATGTATTTATCTTCTTTCATAATTGGTGTTGAAATGCTAGTTGTCATATTTATATGTAAGAATTAATGAGTGAATTTTTTTCATGTATTTGAGTAGAAGTGATTTCCTTTTCTAGGATTTCTCTAGGTAAATACTTTCCCTTCTTTCCTTAGGAAAATTTTGTAATTGTTGTGCTTTGGTGTGCACCATTTTCTTATGATCCTTTAGTCATTACATATGGTTGCATTTGTTTTTGTGAGTTGATTTTAGTTGAGGATTTTCCACATCACATCTTTCTAGATGCATTACAATAGGTTATACTCTGGCATATTTGTTGCACTATTGTTATGTCATGTTTCGTTCATCAATTAGGTTTGTTTGATCATCATGTATTGTCACAATCCTTCAAGATTGTCACATTGTGCCTTGTTGGTTCATTCAACACACTTTATTGTCAGTCTAACATGTTGATGATTGTGTTGCAAGATTTTTTGCACTTGTGAATGTGTTTTTAAAGTGGCATTGTAAGTCTAGCCTTATTTTGCCTATTGCATTTTGAACATAAAGTTATTTTTGAACAAATGATTTAAGATGACATTTTAAATTGAAACAATTATTTTAATCATTTTGTATTTAAAATTTAACATTACTATTAAAAAAATATTTTGATTCAAAATATATGTAAATGAATTTATTTTAATATTAAAATTTTATTCAAAATTAAATTTTGATTTTGAATTTTAATCAGTTAATACATTTATATGAAATATTATTTAACTTAGTGCCACTTTTGATATTTAATTATGAATTAAGTTCTCATATTGTTTTGTTTTGTAGGAATTTAATATGTAATCCCTCATCGAACCCCAAAATGCAAAAGCAAAAAAATTAGAAGTCAAAGAGGTTTCTAGAATATGAAAGTTAAATAGTAGTGCCCAAATTGAAAGGATGGTGAATGCTCCAACAAATATGCCATGAAAACTATTTGACAAAATTTCTCAGAGAAGCATGGAAGCATAGGAATTGCATGACAATTGTTTGACAAAATTTCTTGAAATCATGTTTAAACATTGATAGAAGGACCTGTAATATTTTATATGAAAAATTGTAATGTCCAAATGTTGCACAAGGATGGAGGGTATTTTCAATGAGGAAATAGAATGCCACATGATTATCACGGCCTACAAGGATGGCATTAGGAAAGTGAACCATCTGACAGATGTTTTGATATAAAAATTACAGAGGAAAATATATTCAACAAGATAATATTTCAAGTTGGAGACCTAATATTTCTTCCCATAAATATTTAGGGATATCTAATCTAGAGACATTGGCTAGAAGGTACCAGTTGGAGGTTCCCAAGTAAGGCCAATTAAGGAAAACACTATTGGAATACATTAATAGCCTTAATAGGGGTTATGCTCATCAGGTCATATTCACACTTAATTAGGAAAACATAAAACAACATTGTAGTATTCATGGTTCCACTCATGTTTCGATTCATGGTTCCAAACATTTGTCTAGTTCAACAACACTTGCTGATATCCTAGAGATGCACACTAATCTCAATATTGGGGACTGATGAGGTTCTCTTCATAGGATTCTAGAAAATGAGAAAGGAGATTAAAACTCATTAGGTGTTTGTGGTGACTCAAATATGTTTGGACAATCTATGATACTATCATTTTTAGTTTAAGATAATTAGACATGATATTTTATGAGTTTCATCAATAGTTTTGAGGGTAGTCTAGTATGCCATGGATTGTTGTTAATTCTAGTAAGCATTTTCTTTAGGATGCACTCAATGTGTACTAAACAATTTTTTTTTAGATAAATCATGATGATATGGAAAAAAATTGATGAAGATGTTTCTAGATATTTTAGTTCAAAAATTTAATATCTTATCCAATCATTGTTGGACTATAGGGATTGGAAACAAAGTAAGGTGCATTGTATTCATTACAAGAATGATAGCAGCTATGGTTCTAGGAAACTTTATAGGTTGTCTGGCTTGCTTCTTGAGTTTTATTATGGAATATCTAGTTGGGAGTTCAATAAAAGTACAAGCTCAAACTAGAAGGAAAAAAATAAAGATAATTGTTGTTATTCCAATGTTTGAAGGAGGATGTTGCATGCTATGTTGCTTCATAACAACTTTATTTTCTTGTTATCCAGAGAATTAGTAATCAACTTATCGTGCTAGCTAAATAAATTATTGGCACCATTAATATCCTACAAGAAGAGACTTGTAGAGTTGTAGAATAGGCAAAACTCAAAATTACAAAAAAGTGTATCATTTTGAATATGCAAACATATTATTTGTTTCAAATACAAAGGTAGAGCTATTTTAAGAAGTTGAAAGTGGAATTGTAAAAGTGAAGAGTTCAAAAATGAAAATTGTCTTGAGAGTGAGGAATATGTTTTGCACAAAGGGAATTAACTTGAAAATGCAAGTTAAGGAGGAAAATTGTCTTCAAAAAAGAGGGAAAATACTTGGAGGGATAGTGCATAATGCAAAAGGCCAACCCATGACCCTTGATTTTTTGAGAGATTTTTTTCCTTTCATGCCAAATTAGAGTGAAATTTTGTTTACCTTCCCATCCAAATTTATTATTTATACCTAGTGTATCTCTCATTGGGGTTTGGGAACACTTGATTTATGAGTAGAATCGGTCATTTTGCTCTTGTTTTTTTTAGATTTGTCCCAATCAATGGTGTTTTCTAGCCTTTAAAATTGATTTTTTAATTTAAATTTGCATATTTAATTTAATGAACATTGATAAAGATTTGGCTATGTGTTTATACCATAGATTCTTGATTGATGTGGAGCATTTTGTGCAACTGATTAAACATGTTTGCACTAATTTCATCATCATTTACATATGATTCCCTTTGAAGATTGCATCATCTCACATTGGGTTGTGACAATAGATCTGATAGAGATTATTTTTTGTCGAGCACATCCATTTGTTGAATGGTGCATAAGCAAGAGAGAACTTGGGTTTATATTTTTGTTTTATTTTTTATTTTCCCCTTTCTCTTCCCCCTTTCCTCTTTTATATTTTTACATTTATTGTTATATTAGTTTAAACCTTAGTTTGATGATCAATTTTAATCATGCAAGGTAAATAAATGAATCAATTTATTTTGCCCCCATGTTCTCTTTGCAACCCTAATTTCCATTTTGAATTGGTTTGGGTAGGAATGGCTATCCCAAGGTTAAGGGCCACATGGGGCCTCCCTATCCCCCAGTGTCATGCCTCAACATGGTCTTCTTCATGTTGATATTAGTAGTCAATATCACCTGAAAATCTAGTCCAATTTGGTTCTCTTTGCAAGGATTCCAACTAAGCACATGAACTACCTTGAAACACCTAATACTTTGATCTTGGGTAGTAAGGTAAATGGTTTTATCATGAATTTGGTTGACACTACTCATAATGGATTGTCTCTCAAATGGATAACTCTATTATAGGCAATTTTGTTCTCTTTCTAACCTAATGTTGATTTGGTAAGGAAATGGACCACTAGTGTTTGGATGGTTAAAGGAAATATCTTGGTGTGTGCCATTTTGGGTGGGATATTCCTTTTCTATTTCTTGCTAAAACAATATCTTGTTAAAGTGATGGTTGAAGGCCCCTAGTTCTATGGGAAAATAATCTATCACTATGTAAGTGGAGGATGGGATTTGATCCCTGAGCTAACCTTTGTGATGTTTGAGGGCCACTTGGGTTTTCTTCCTAGAGCTTCCCCTGAATATTAGGATTATGAGGTTTTAATAATTATAGTAATACACTTCATCAATTTCTTTCCATTGATAGTGTTACCAAAATAAGAGTAGATTGGTTTTTGCTAGATTCTATGTGAATGTGGAAGTTGCAAAAACCTTGCCCAACTCTATTACCTTAATTTCCTAGTTTTTTCATTGGAAGCAACCCATCCACTATGAAGGCTAAAAAAACTATTAGTTTTTCCAAAAATTAGGTCACCTCCCTAATATTTTCCTAAGGCCTTAAACCCTGCTTCTCAAATTTCTTTGTGTGAAAGGTAAAAATCTAAAGTCTCCTCTTGTTGATGGATTTTTCCCCCTTGAAGGGGATCTGCTAGAATTACTCAAAGATGATGAAGAGGAATCTTCACATACTATTTAAGGAACTCCTTCCCTATTGATGGAAAAAAAAAAAAAACAAGAAAGAATATGGTGAGAATATTGCTTTGTAGGTAAAAGCCAACAATCTAGAATCCTTACCCCTAAAGTAAAAGAAAGACATGAATATGGGTTTAGTCCAATTCATCATAGTTGTTGGGAGATTTGACTTAGCTAAGAAAAAGGGGTTCATAATTAGATACACATAGGTTGATAATGTTTTCCTTTCCCCATTGACTCTTGGTGTAGAGAAATTTATTCTTGTCAAGGAAATTCCTTTGACCAAAGTGGATGCTAACTCTTTCCTACCTCCTACGGAGAGAAGTATCCCTATATTAAGATGGTATAGAATTTTTTTGAATATGGACAACAAGAAAAATAAATTAAAAGATATATTGAAAGGAACGAGGATCCATTATTCATGGAGAAATATATAGTGCCTATGGTGGATAGACTAGAAAATCGCTCTCCTTTGGAAAAAAAAAATCATAAGTATGGAAAGTGTATTGTAGATGTGGGGGCTAAATATAGAGGGTGTCCCACAAATCAAGAAACTAAATCCAAATAAATTGATAGAGAAGTAGCCACTTGGAATAAAAAGACTATTAATGTTTGCCTCTAGGAAAGGTTGTCAATGAAGATTATCTCATGGGATATAAGGGGACTAAATAGTCCCCACAAACAAATTTTATTTAAAATTTATGTTGATAATAGAATAGACATTCTTTTAATCCAAGAAGTGAAAATGACTCATGTCACCTTCAAAGAAGTCATTGTATCATCGTACCCATACCCATATCTGTATCCATACCCAAACCAATAACTTAGCTAATGATTAGTAATATGTGTTTTTTCATGGCTTATGATTTAACGTCAATTTCTTGTGACTAATATTGTGTGCAGGACCTAAACCAAAATTTATATCTTATAAAGGGCATTTCAATTGGTAAATTGACAATCTTAAATGTATTACGTTTCTCATTTTGATTGAAATTGTGCTTTTAGGGAAAAACTTAGGAACCCAATCAATTTTAATCGCTTGTTTCTCTCCTCCTCAAAGTATAGTGTGGAATTTTATTCCTCCTTTTTTCAATAATATTTAATGGATCTTATCTAATTTCCATGCTCCCAATTTGAGATCTACCAAACGAGAGGTTTGGGCTATGATTTCCTTCTTTGTGGTTTGAGACAAAATGTCTCACTGGGTGGTGGTTGTTGACTTCAAATCCCCACTATATCCTTTTGATAATTTGGGTGGCCTATAGGATTACATAGACAACATGAAAAACTTGATAGAATTCATAGCTAATTCTAGGCTACTTGATGTGGATATGAAAGATCCTCCTTTCAATTGGTCTAATAGATGCATGGAGAGGGAACTTATTCAGGTAAGGCTAGGTATATCTTTAATTTCTATTTTTTGGAATATAATTGATAACATATCCCTTAATGTCTTACCTCAAGTGGGGTTCGACCAAAACCCCATCCTCCTTAACTAGGAAATTCATGGGCCCAATGGGGCCTTCCTATTCAAATTTGAAATAATGTGAACCTCTCACTCGAAGTTTAAAATAAAAATCATTGAGTGATTGAATATCAAACCCAATAGAATGAAGAGGTACATTTTATCCCAAAAAATCATCATTATTAAAAAATAGGTGAACTGTTGGAACAAACATAGTTTTGGGGATATATACAAGGAAAAGGTTTTTATTTCGAACAAGCTCTTCTCCATCCAAGAGTTCATTGTTTCTATGGTTTTGGATGTGGACACTTGAAATTAGGTTAGAACTCTAAGGGAAGAATGAAACTAGATCCTCCATAGAGAAGAGATCTTCTATATGTAGAATTCTAGAATGCAATGGCTTATGGAAGGAGAGAAGAATATTTTATTTTCCACCAATCTTCCCTCAAGCATAGAGAAAACAACATAATCTATAAATTAATCACAAAATATGATTCATTGCTCCAAGAAGAGGATGATATCAACATTGTTGTTGTCTTCCACTTTCAACAGTTATTTAGGGAGAATACCCCTTTCAATAACTCTTTGATCAAAAAAATGTTGCTAGTCATTCCTACTATCATTTTTTAGGACAATTAATCTATATCAAGAATGATAATGGAATAGGAGATCAAATCTACTAATTTCTCCTATTTGGCCTATAAATCTCCTATAGCTCAGATGGTTTCCCTCGTGCTTTCTTCCAAGAGTTTTGACACATAATAGGAAATGATGTGTTTCATGTTGCTTAGGAATTCATTTTTTCTAGTTGCCTTCTCAAACAACTCAACAACACATTCTTGATTCTTGTACCAAATAAAAATGAAGCCACTTTTGTGGTAGATTACAAGCCTATTAGTTTGTGCAATATTGTGTATTAAATATTCTCCAAGTTGTTGGTCAATTGAATGAAACCATTCCTTTCAACTTAATCTTGCCTCATCAAAGGGCTTTGTTCCTAAAAATTAGATCCTTTATGTTGAAATCTCTTCCCAAGAGATCCTACACTCACTAGAGAAAAGAAAAAAAAAATCGCATGTTACTTAAGCTTGACATCTCAAAATCCTATGATAGAGTCTTACGGTTCTTTCTTTTTGAGGTGCTCAAGAAAAAAAATTAAGGGTAAATTTTTAAAGAGATACACTCATATGCTACAAACCCAAAATCTCTATCATGACCAATAGTTATCCCAAAGGCTTCTTCAATTGCAACAGGGGCCTTAGACAAGGATATTCTATCTCTCCTTATCTTTTCATTTTGTTGGCCAAAGATTTATGTAGAAATATCACACAAGTGGCCACTAACTAAGCTATGGTTGGGTTGAAACCTACCTCCATCACTTCCCCTTCCATGCACCAATACTTCATCGGTAAAAGTATAAACCTATGTCACACTTTTATAAAATAAATGGCCAACACAAATAAAAAATTTCAACTTTGACCATATAAAAGTGGTCTTCATGTTTTGAATTTCAAAATGACATAACCTAATGAAATGTAGAACTTTTGATGAAGTTTATGCTTGTATTTTTTTAACTTCTAAAAAAATTGGTTTGATGTATTTATATATATATAAGAGCATAATTTTAATTGTTAAAAATTTCAAAAACAAGAGAGGTCGATGGGATGTTCAATATCTAGTCCATGGAAAAAAATCAATGAATATTTTTTAATAACGTTTTAAAGTCAAACTTTACCAAAACATCATATTTTCATGGGACATCAATTTTTGTCTAATTTTTTTATTGTTTAAAAAAATAAATTATATCCTTTTGGAGAGAATTCTCTCCTCTAGTGCACCATATATTTTTCAATAAATTTAAATATATATATATATATATTAATTTCTAATCAACTTCATGTTTGATTATAAAAACCTACTTACAATAAATTTTAAAAAATAATAATAAAACTAATCAAAATATCAAAAAAAGGATTCTTGACTCTGAGCCTACAGAAGATTATTTTCAAATTTTTATGAAAGTACCCCTAGTTGGAGAAATTTACAGTTAATTTTTTTCTAAATTTTCCCCAAAAGAGGGGTTAAATTGCCACATAAACAATTTTGAGAAAAAGTCTTTCAACCAAAAGATTTTTTCTCGAAACTTTTTACATAAATTCAACTATGATTAAAATTCTCAAAAGGGAAAAAAAACTTTATAATTTCGAGCGAAAGGGTTTCTCTTGAAACTATATGTGTTGCATATACATTATGTGGCTTCAAGTGAAATGGTCTTGCCCAAAAAAAAATAGGTAGAAAAAGTTTCACTATGAACTCTTTTGTTGGATGAAAGTGTGACATAGCTCTATACTTTTACCCTCATGGATGACATAATCCTTTTTGGTAAATCTTCCTTACAAAAATCTTTGGGGTGGAAGAGCATTCTTTCTAACTATGCTACTACCTCAAATCAACTAATTAAATACCATAAGATCTTTCTTTATCTTTGTAATACCCAAAGCACCTTCAATCCCAAATTGTTAATTATTTAACCTACAACACATCCACTCTCCTTGCCACTTACCTAAGCCTTCCCCTCATGAACAAAAAACTTCACTCCCATTACTAGAATGTGATTTTTGAAAGAAGTCAAAGAAAGTTGTCTAGATGGAAATGTACTTTTCTCTCTTAGGTTGAGAAATTCCAAATTTTAAAGGTCTCTTTTCAAAGCATCCCAATTTATTTCATATCCCTTTTCAAAATCTCCAAATACATGGCTAAGAATATTAAACAAATACAAAAGATTTGTTTATGAATTGGAGCTAAGGAGAAGCACATATTGGCACTAATTAATTGATACAAGGTTTGTCTTCCCCAATCTTGTGGTGGTCTTGGTTTGAGAAAAATATGAGGGCACAATAGAGATCTTATAGCTAAATTAGGGTGTAGCTTTATTAAGGAGAATAAAGACTAGATTGACATGATGAAAGCTAACTACTTTCAATATCAAGACCCTAACCTTATTTTTTCCTTAGCTAGAGGCTTATTAGCTATAGGTATACAATAGAAGATTGGGAAAGGATATAAGATTAAATTTTGGGAAGACTTTTGGTTTGAATTGGAACCTCTCCACTTGATTCCCCAACTGAATCATTTATAGCTGGAACTTATTTCCAGATTTAGGAACCTTGTTGAAGACCATTTTGTTAAGAAAGGTCAAAATTATGGATGGGTCAATCTTGAGGAATTTTCTATGTCAAGATGTTGTTTCTCAAATCCTTACTAGATTGAAAGATACTAGAATCCCCTTACCTCCCTTGGATGACTCTTCCTTTTGTATAAAAATCCTAAGGGTTATTATTCAATGGCTTCAAGGTACTCCCTTCAACTCAATAACCCTTTAGTTGAGGTGGGGAAGAATTTGGATGAAAAAGCTCACCCCTGAAATTAACCATTTTGGGTGGTGTATTGCTCATAATAAAATTCCTTACTTAGATCAATCTTCAAAGAGGGGTTTCTCCTTCCCTAGTAGGTGTCTTCTATGTGCTATTAATGAGGAAATTGTGGATAATCTTTCTTCCACTATAAATTTTTCTACCACTTATGGGAGGGTATATTTAAAAAAAATTAGGTGAACAAGGTTATGCCCACCTCCATGAATTCCTTTGTGGATAGTTGGTCCCCACCCTTATCCCACCTAGTTATAAGGGAGTTGTGGCTTCTTACTCATCTCTGCTAGAGGATATGGAAATAAATAAATAATAGAACTTTTAGGGATAAAGCTCAACATCCCAAAGAATTTATCAACATATTTTATAGTGCTATAGAGGAAAATATTGAAATGGCAACTCTAGAAAGACCCAAAAACTTTCCCAATACTAGAGAAATACATGTTGCTAGTGTTTGGAGAATAAAGAGATAAATCAACAATGTAGATACTAGCAAGGAGAGTACTAAAGAAGCAACAAAATGGAAGCCTCTATTGGAAGGTTGAGTAAAACTTAATGTCAATGAAACCTCAAAGGATAACCCAAGCATGTCAAGACTTGGGAGAATTCTAAGAGATGGAAAAGGTGCTCAAGTTGTTGCCTATGCTAGAAACCTTAGCCACAAATCCAATAATGAGGCCAAAGCAACAACTACCTATTGGGGTTATAGATCTCCCTTAATCTTGGATTAGGGAAAACTCGTGTGGAAGGAGAATCCAAACTAATTATAGACCTTCTAAATGGCACTTTGGACATTAGTTGGAAGTTGGAAATCTACATTAGAGATTTAAATTTATTATCTTCTGACCTATGTAGCTTCAAAGAAATGCATACTTATAAAGAGGGGAATACATTTGTTGATGGCTTAGCTAACATTAATTAGCAAGTTGATGGGTTGAGATACTAGAGAAACATAAGTAGCTTACCATACAATATTATGGAGCAATACTTACCAAAAAGTAATAATGAAGATGCAATCTAACAATATTAATTATAATCTCCATTCCCTTCCTATTGGCATGGTCATTAGGAAGTATGATAATAGAAATAGTCTCAAAGGTATAAGATTTTACAGAAGTTGGTGAATCCATTATTTGTTGTAAGGGAGGGTTCAATCCCACACTTGGAAAAATGATTTGTACATGGGATTATATAGATATAGTTATGATTTGATGAATCACAAGCCACAAAATCATAATGAGATGAGTTGGCAAGGCTACGGTGGTGAAATCCAACAATTGGAGTTCATATGATTGTATAAAGGAAATATTGGTCATTACTCAACTTTCATCATCCTTCATTTTTATACTCTACTTTTTGAGAAGTGTACAAATCATTGTTTCTATTTAAATTTGGTTTATTTTCTTTCATAAAAGATGATGGGTGAAGATAGAGTTCAACTAGAACCTCTTCCTATCAATACATATAGAGCAATGGAAAGGTGTGGGAGATATTCAAGAATGGAGGTGTCAAAGTGTATTGTGAAGCCATGAGAGGCTTCAAACCCTCTCTCTTGATCAAATTTGCATAGTCTTGGGTCAATGGCAAGGTGAATATTAGCACAATATAATTTCAAGTCACAAAGGATTTAATTGGAAAGGCCATTGGTGTTTCCACTAAAGGAGAGAAATTCAAATGCCTCAAGAATAGTTGTGATAAGGAAAACATCAATGAATTTCTCTAGAGTGATGAGTTCCATATGTTGAATTCCAGAATAATTTCAAGCATAAAGATACTCTTAGTCATTGAGGTGAGTTCTCATTTTTTATTAAATATTTTACACTCAAAGATAGATTTAAGTGTGTCTACATGTATCATTTTCCCCTCCTCAGTCACTTATACCATAATAGGATGATAAGTTTCCCTTACTACCTTCTCTCCTCACTAGAAAACTCTATGAAAAATTATTATCTAGCAGAGCCTTCATTCCCCTTCACTAAGGTTTAATCTTTTTCTTGTATCAACATTGTTTGTCCAACACCCCAATGAACAAACCCAAAAAACATAATAACCCTAATCCTAACCTTGTTGTCTCCCCTATTTTTCAACCTAGTAATTATCTAGGGGTGATGAATGCAAATCCTAGAGTTGTTACTACTATAGGCCCTAAATTTTTTTTGATGGGAAAGAAGCTCTCTCGTATGAAAGCAAAAAACTGCTAATTCCCCCAATTCCTAAAAGGTAAAGGAATGACTCTCCAAATCCTTAGGGATAAGAGACGATTTTTCAATATTTTTTCATAGAATCTTAAACTAATGGAAACCCCTATACAAAGGAAGATAAATGTTCTTGTGAAGATTAGGAAGAACCTAGGACTCTAGATGTTGAAAAAAGTATTGATAACTTGAGCTTAACCAATTCTAATGATTAGGACTTCCTTGAAACTTAGTCTAATTTGACCTCCACCTCAAACTCTAGCTCTAAATCCTTGTATAAGCCAACTACTAAAAAAGGAAAACCTGAAAAACCTACTTCAATTGTTAAATATGTCCCTACTACCAAATTGGTTACTCCAAAAATCCCAAAAAAAAAACTCAACCAATACCACCAATTTACCAAGAGAGGAAGGAAATGTAGCTAAGAACTTGTAAATCAATTCAAAAGGAAAGATTTGACCAGAAAAGAAAACAACAACAAAACTAAGGAGAAGGAACAATGTATGGGAGGAGTAAAACCCATATGCATAAACAACAAGTATGGGAAGGAAACACAATTCAAAAGGAAAGATTTGACCAAAAAAGAAAACAACACCAAAACTAAGGAGAAGGAACAATGTATGGGAGGAGTAAAGCCCATGTGCATAAACAATAAGTATGGGGCTCCCTATTCTATATGTTAATAGAATGAAAATGGACTTCAAAAGAAAATTTTGGGAATGAAATTAAAATTCAAAAATCTTGAAATGTTAGTTAACAAGATCATCAAAATTAGCAAGTAGAGTCTAAATTTCACTACAAATAGCATTAAAATTCTTGATGAAAAGGACATTAAAGGTAAAAAAGGAAGGACACAAAGAAAGATAATGGAGAGGGCTCAAATTCTCTTAGTATTGAACTACACAAGCTCTCGGAAGAAAGAGAGGTGGCTCCTAGACTTAGGGACATGATTGTCTCCTCTTCCCATTAAAGGTCATGTCTACTATTGCTATTTCTAGATTGGGTTGTTAGCTATTTTATTTTTACTTTTTTTAGTTTTTTTTTGTTTCTCTTTTCAAAGAAGAATTTTTCCTTCAAGCTTTGTAAGGGTAGGGCCCTTGTTTACCCCTTTTATCAAGTAAAAAACACTAATTTTTTTATAAATTTTATTATGCTTTATTGTTGTTCTAAAAATAAAACTAAAATGTTTAAAATGAACAAATTCAATATGCAAACAATGTAGATTATGTAATTTTAATTTTAATTTTATATTAATTATTTTTTGTCTCAACTTCTTTTTGATAAACTAATCAAATTTAGGTTAAACTGTGGATCAAATGAATAAAATTTAACGTTCAAATTCTTATAATTTTAATCAATAAACCATTTTTTAACTCAATTTTATTAAAAAAATAGATCAAATAAAGGTGATTATTTTTTCTTTTAAAATTTTCAAAAAAGCTTTAAAAGAAAATATCAAAAAATAATTGTAGGATGTCAAATTAATCAAGTTAAAATGAAATCAATCTAATTTAAATGAAATAGGTTGTTAGCATGGATCACTATGTTAGAATTTTGAAACAAGCACAAAACCACGAGCCACAGGATCAAACAACAAACAAATACACCTTCTACGCAAGAGATTTGCAAACAATATATGCAATATTTATCAACAAGAAAAAGCTATAGAAGCAAGAGATTCTCAAGAAGATATGAAAGCTCAAGATAATTACAATGAGGGTTGAGTGCTTATAAGAGAAAAACCCTAAATGAGAAAGGGATAAGATCATGACAAGTGTCAACATCACATGAGATGAGACATAATGATCTAAATTAGCTCAACTAATAAAGCAATCCTAAGTTTAGCTTAAGTGCATAAGAATAAATTAGACTAATAATCAATTAAATATTAATTAATTATTAGCTAATGCATGGTAACTCTAACACCCACCCTTAAGATGAACATAGGGAGTAGCTAAAAACCCTAAAAAAGAATGCATGATGGGTCTCAAAAAATAAGGCCATGTAAGGTACCCATGTACAAACATAAGATCTCTATAATGCAGAGAAATAGAGAAAACCTCATGGGAAAAACTCCACTCCAAAAAGAGATGAAAGCCAAGTGAAGGACTGAAGAAGCCTACAAACAAGACAATGTCCTAAAAAATAGGAACATGTAGAACATCCATAAGCACGAAGTTGTAGATTGTTGTTGAAAGATGACTGATAGAGTGCTAAAATGAAGAACCACTAGAAATAGGAATGCAAGAGTGTCCATATGCTAAATGATCCATCTCACTAAAATGCATGTCACTAGCCACTGATGTACGTTGCATCTGAAAGTACATAGGAACAAATACTGTATACATAGCTCACTCCAACGCGAAACCAAGGAAGCATTAGCACCAATTGTAAATCCACCCCCCCATAATGCTAAAAAAGGGAGAGCCATGACAGGTACATTGAAACTGTGAAAACCGAGAAGTGCATGTAGGAGAAACAACCTGCAAATAAAAGGGTATGCAAACTAATGCACACACACATGAGACAAGAATCACTGGGATTCACTGTTGTCGTGGAAGGAACACTCACTTGACAAAGGTGTGATGGAAAACTAAAGGAAAAACATCAAACCCCCCATGTCACTTTATATCATAGTGTGAATACAAAAGGCACAATAGGATGTGTAAAATCCCCAAAAGATATACACCAGAGTGGAACTTTATGCCAATGCATCTACAAATGAGAATGTGTATAAAAAAGATGTCTACAATGCCCAAATAGGATAGAATATGTGAAATACATATATAACAGCCAAAAACGAGTCATCCCACGCAAAAACCAAGTTTCTAGGAGCTAAAACGTTCAAGTAATTCACCATAGTGAAAAAACACAAAAATATGAATAAAATCTACTTGGAGAACAATCTGGAAAAATTGCATGGATGGAACTAAAGAGATTTGAAAGATGGTTCCAATGCCACTAGAATCACGAAAAGTGGAGAAATTGGTCAAAAGTTACGCGCTCAAGACTAAAAAATAGTTCCTCTGACTTCAACAGACTGTAGAATGCACCAGCACCAAAATAAAGTGATGAGACCTACACCACTAGAAAGTTGATGGAACCAACTTTCCGATGATATCTCATTTTATGAAAAATGATAACGCATTCCCAAGTTATGGTGAAAAGAAAAAAACTACCCTTTTAGGGAACAAAGGGGATCAAGGGGGCCATGTAGCAGTCCATACCGCTGATGTTAGCAGAATACTCCAAGGAATATTCTTCGTGACTGGAAAAAAAATCTGATCCCCTTAAAAAAAACTGATGATGGAATATACTAAGCCTAGCTAGTATATTCCATGCTACATGCACTTGTCGGGAAATCGTTGCTGGTCGGAAAACCCAGGCTCCGCCGAATAAGAAAGGTGGTGGTTGAAAATTCAATGCTGGTAGAAAGGAAACTAGCCAGCAGTGGTTGGCATTAAATGTCATTGTATATGAGTACGAGGCCACAGGGAATATTCCCTGTGGGTACCCCCAAACCAATAAAAGTCACCCCAATAAAATTTTAACTTGCACTTTTTTTTAAAAAACACTTTGCATGTTTTTAGATTTTTTGATTATTTTAAAATTTCTAAATATTAGAAATTCAAAAAATAAATGCTAACTTCCTTTATTCTTTTTTATTTTTTTCAATATGCGTGCACAAAGATCCGTACAGGGGTCGTATAGGCTCGTGCACAAAATTTTTTCGCCTCAGAAGCTCCCAACACAGATTTTGGTGTTTTGACAAGTGATCTTAAGGTTTTTGGGCCTTCTGAGCACCATGGTAATGTTTGTTTTGGTTCAAAATGCACCAAAAATGTAGCTACCCTTTGGATCTAGAAAAAAGCAATTGTTTCAAACCTTCATAGATTTGGCATCAGGAACCCAAATCAAGCGAAACAAAAGGAAATTTTGAATTTCTTGAAAACTCTGAATCCAAGGTGAGGTTCTCTTGATGCCAAAATGCACCAAAAATTTTCCCATCTCCAAAATTTGCAAAAAAGACAGGGGATTCATATCTAAAGCCTGAAACCCTTGTTGAAGAAAATAAACCTCATAAATCAAGAAGGGGTTTGTTGAATCCATGCTCTGATACCATGTTAGAATTGTGAAACAAGCACAAAACCATGAGCTACAGGATCAAACAACAAACAAATACACCTTCTACGCAAGAGATTTGCAAACACTATATGAAATATTCATCAACAAGATAAAGCTACAGAAGCAAGACTCTCAAGAAGATATGAAAGCTCAAGATAATTACAATGAGGGTTGAGTGCTTATAAGAGAAAAACCCTAAATGAGAAAGGGAACTGATCATGACAAGTGTCAACATCACATGAGATGAGACATAATGATCTAATATTAGCTCAACTAATAAAGCAATCCTAAGTTTAGCTTAAGTGCATGAGAATAAATTAGACTAATAATCAATTATCTATTAATTAATTATTAGATAATGCATGATAACTCTAACACACTAGTGATGTAATCTACTAAGTTTCAGATACCAATTCCTAATCACTTCGTGGAGCCCCTTATGAATTAACCAGCCAAAGCACTCTCTAGCTAAGGATTATGGTAAACCTCACTATGATTTGATGAAAGAATCTTGAGGCTAGCCACCTTTCGAGTAGGGAAACATTTGTCTTTCCACCCTATAGGTTTTGTTGGCTAACAAATTTGTCTTCTCAAATAAGGATTTTTTATGATTCTATTATGCCCAAAAATGAATACAAATAAGTAACAAACAGTTGGGTAAGTTGATTAACTTTCCTCTAAATTTTAACGAGGTATAGCTCCCTCTTATGATCCAAATTTTTAATTTTCAGAAGGATGGAGTATACTGTTAACCAAAGAGTAGGAAAGGAAAGCTAACACTTATGCATAACCATGACATAAATGCGATCATAAAATTAAATAGAAAAATATTTTAAATTGTTTTTCACAACACACAAATTATGAAACTAAAACATTTTCAAAGAAATGAATATCATTAGCACTTCAACACAAAGATTGAAATATAAGTTATGGATAAGTAACTTAAAATTTAAATTTCACCACACCCTAAAAGGAAAATGAATGTCACACAAATGAATACTACATTTAAAAAGGAAGGCAATACCTAGATATTTACCCAAACTCACAAACTTAGAAATAAATACTAAAGCATCACATTCAACTTCACATGCACATAAACAAAAATGAATTCCTACATGAACCAACAAAATTCTATTGTTCCTTCTTTTCATCAAGTCTCACTCTTACACTACAATGTAATGGGGAAATTTTTTTGGATCCCTCTATCGTCCTTTCATTACATATTTAAAGCCTTTAAAATGTAACCATTAAAGATTCTTGAAACTGATTCTTTAAAAGAATCATTAATACAATTTAAAACTTATAAACTTTACAATTCAAAGAGAAATGTGACTATTGTTGAGATGGTTGGTTCTATGGGCCCACATTTGCTTCGTTTGATGGGTCCTACTGACTGGTTGCCACATGTACTTTGTAATCCTTGAGATCCTAAGTGAGTTGGAATCTTAGTGTGTTGAGGAATGGTGACATTCTTGGTCTTGAGTTTCCAGAGAGCTTTACTGCTACAAAGGGTGTCAATTTTAGTAGTGAGATTGGCTGGTAAATTCTCATACTAGGACAATGTTGAATCAATTTTGGAAAATCTCATCAAGTTGTCCTTATTGAAGGCTTGTTCACCTGGAAATGTATCAACAACTTTCTAGAATTCTTCCTTTAACTCATCAATCATAGCCACACCATCATTGTATTTCTTCTTGAGTTGACAATTGATATCTAAAAATTCTTTGATGAGATCAACATTTATATGGTTACATTTTTTTAATAGTTTGCTCTATTCTTGGATGTTTTGTTTCAGGAAGGAGTTTTTCCCATTTGATGCTCTCTCCACATTATTCATCTTTGGTCATTTGCGGATGGGATGATCTTCTCTGCTACAAATTTTTCTAAATCCATTTCTAAGATTTATTTGAGGTCTTGATCAACTTGTAATCAGAGGGACTCTTCTTGTTTACAATTTGTTACCTCAGTTTTGATAGCATTCTTCACCAAATACAACTCATTATAGACTTTCTTTAACGTCTCGATTAGAGGAGGACCTTTGGCCCTTAAATATTTTATCCATTCTTGAGTAATTCTGCCATAATGGCTATCTCTTTGTACCTTATTGATCATTTCATTCCCAACAACAAAATTGGGATCAAAAGAGGAAATTGTCTAGTTGATAGGTTGGGGGGAAGGATCTCTTAATGATTTTAGGTAGTTTATGAGTAACTCTATTGCCTTCTTCAATTCATCTTTATCTTGTTTATCTTTTTCAGTCCTTTCAACTAACCTTGTGGGAGTCACCTGAAAATTGTGAATGTCACCATCTCTGCTTGGGGGGCCCAAATCTACTTTTGTCATATTGTAGTCGGTTGCATAGCCTAACTAGGTTCCTTTTGTGTAGAGGAGTGTGCAATTTCTATAAAAAAGTGCCCAAAATATTTATCCTCCATTAATCTTGATGTGGTCTTCAATTTCTTGAACTTAGGAGATCTTTGCAACAATTGTCCTACGATGTCATCATTTGAAAGATTGACTAGTATTGTCTTCCTCTTCTTAGATAATTTATTCTCCAACCATGAAGGGGAGGAGGTAGTACCGATAGCTCGAGATGAAGAGTTTGGTGATGAAAAATAGAGTGCTCTCCTTAAGGCAGGATTCTTTGTTACACTTTGCAAATGGAAGGGAAAGGAGGGAGGGGATTCACCCTTCTCTGCATTCTTATTGGCCACATCCTGGGAGGGGCTTGGTTGTGCTTTAGAGGGATTAACTTCAATCATTTCAATTTCTTTTGTTCTTGTTCATTAACTCCCTTCTTTTCTTTCTCTTTGTTCTTCTTTTCTTGCTCCTCCATTCCACTATCTTTGGGTGGACCATCACTACATGTTTTCTTAGGGATCTTTCTCCCCTCTAGAGGCTCTTCTCCATCTTCACTTCCACCTGGTACAATTGTGTGTCGTATGGGAGGTGACATTGTGGTTGATGATGAAGTACCTACTTGAATAGGGTTATTTTTTCCTCCAATCCTTTGTCCTCCTTTAGGTTGTGCCTTAGAATCTTCACCATTTTTCTTTGCAAGCCATATCTGAGTCCTTTTTAGAACTATGAAAGTTCTAGTCTCAAGGTCCTTAGGTTCTTTGAGACTCCAATCAATTGGCACCATGGGTTGCATCTGTATATGACTAGTATAGATTGGGTCCACCAAGTCAAACTTATCATCTTCAACAGCAATAATACCCCAGCCCAATCTAAAGGTAACAATTTGTCTCAGAGTCATCCTCATCCAATTCCTCTTCCTAACTTCATAGTCATCAAAGCAGTCAGCCCAATAATCTTCCATATGAGGAATATGATGAAATCGGGAGCCAAGCTGCAAATTATCTTTTCCAAAGTTCTTACTGTCAAATGGGAACCTCATGTCATAGGTAGAAATGTTGTATTTCACAATATCCTTCTCAATGTTGAGGGAATTTGATTGGGACTTGCATGAATAATATCCAAGAACAATTGAGAATTGGATGCCAACTTTCTTCCTTTCAGCACATCACTTGTTCATCTTTGCAACTTGCCTGCAAATATCAATGAGGATGAACTTGTCCTCTACGTACTTAGGTAACTTGTGAGGGAGACCATCATATCCCCCTACTCTGATATAGGTGAACCTTTGAAATTGAATAAAATAACTACCATACTTTTTATCAATTGAATGGCTTAAGGAGAAATCCTTTGGCCCATATCTCCTTGCAATTCTCTGACTAGTCTCAAGGTGAATACATAATTCACCCTCTTGAACTTGTGATAGCTTCTTTCCAGCTACAGATTAGGGTAGTAGTTATATATATGAATTTGATCATCAAAATATTCAACATGTTGAAGTCTTGGCCATGGCTTAGCAATACATGCTAGGGTAGAAAAGAGGTATGAAGACATGTATAAAAACTTATTGATGGTGAATTTTGATATCATGTAATGTAGCCTATCATTGATGAGAGTTGCCCAATCTAGATATTGTTGCCTAGCACAAATGATTTGTACAAAGAAAAACATCCATTCCTCAAACTCATGGGCATTCACATTGTCGTTCAATCTATGCAACAATATGATGTTTGAAATCTCATTTCTGAAATGTGACTTGTGAATTTTTTTGCGGAATTGGGACTTTCCCTTCTTGGGAACAACAAACCACTCCTTATCAATGGCATTTTTATAATATTCTTTCTTCTCACTAAAACGCCATTATGATGTAGTGAAGTCAAATTCTGCATAAAGTTCCCTTTTAGGCAATCTAAAACAACCACTAATGGTGGCTCTATCTAGAGTAATTAGCAAATTATCATCCTTGATTCTTATCCGTCTTGTCGGAGGGTCATAACCGTTTATACACTCAATGACAAGATTTGTGCACTACATGGCTACGGGGAAGGCAATTCCTTCAAGTAAGCCCCTTTCAACTAGCCTCTAAGTAATTGGGGCCTTATCTTGTATATAAACCCTTTCCTAGAATTCACTAAGGTTTATGTGCCCTAGTCTAGTATAGCCAATCTTTGTAAATGTACTAGTCAAACCTGATAGGTGCTCATATCCTAAATATTTATACTTCATTTTTCTTGAATTTTAACTTCAAATTTTAATTTTCTAGTTTGGGAAAATTTTGGCAAAGTGTTGCCTAGGATTGTTGATTTTAACTTTTAAAAATATTAGAAATTTGCTCAATACAAACATTAGGAGCAATTAATAGAGTATTGGGAGTGTGCACTTACTCGTGTAACGCCCCGCCACACAACCCTAGAGGAAGTTGCAATATACTACTCAAACGTACTATTTTTTTTTTTGTTTAAGTATAAAGAACAAGCAAGGTCACTATCCATTCCCAACAACCTCTAAGGTTACGAGACTGAGATTACTTAAAACCCAATCAAGAAACATGAATTAAAACATAACATTTAATTACTTAACAAATTAAACACTCATACATTCCATACATGATAAAAATTACATCAAAGGCATAAGAGATACCACTTGATTCCAAAATATACTTTACAATGAGATTACAACACTCATTCCCCGAATGAGGTAATTCCAACAAATAAGATTACAAATTACAACTTCCACCTCGATACAAAGAGGGGTATTAAAATTACATTAATAACTGAAAGAGTAAAGCATGAAGAACTGGATCCCACGAGCTCTCCAACTAGAAATCTCGTCCATAAGAACAAAAGTCGACCCAACGGATTAAGATGCACATTCCACCCAACCATGTGATACCCAAAGGCTCACCCCCCGTGCTAGGAGATAGTAACCAGGAATTCCTATACAAGACCATCCATTCCTAGACACAGGCTAACTCACACTGACATAACCAAATACATGAACCAAACATCCATAAAGATAACACAAGTACAACTCCAACATCACTGACATAGGTCACATTGCTTCCAGAAATAAAACAGATCTAGTATGATAAGAAGACCATGCATATAAAACCAAATACCAATTTTTGTTGTAGAAAGAGTGTCATCACACAGCTCATCATGGGATCTCCTCTGGGAATCTTCATAGGCTCCGACCCCCACTATGAGTTGTCCTGGTGGCCTCTACCAAATCCTGGCACCCATGCTCACTCATGCAGAATCAAATACCTCTCGTAAAGACAAGATAGATGACCTTGCCATTCCAGGCCTTCCCATCTCATCCCAAGTCTATACAAGCCCTTGCATCCATGAGCGAGGCTCAATTATCTTAATTAGTGTGAAATTCTACCTAACATCTAAGTACATTGATTTAGTTATCACTTGATTAAACCACTTCTAAAGGTTTCCCAGTTTACCTCTTTGGGCTCTAGCCCCTAACAGAAGCCACTCTTCTACTTGACAACATACCAAACAAAACCAATCACCAAGGGAATCCCAAAGTGCATACCAACAAGATAAAATCACTCCAACTCTAGGAGGAACACATAATGAAAACTCACTCCAAACCCTGGAGACAACAAAAGTCAAAACCCTCTCCTAACACTGGAGGCAACAAAGGTCAAAACCCTCTCCAAACACTGGAGGCAACAAAACACATAACCCACTCCTTCCAAAGGAGGCACAAACCACATAACCCTCTCCTAATCCCAAGGAGGCACTAACCATCCCTGTTCGTGAAAATCGGGTGAGACAACAAGTTATAACTATACACATTACCCAAGACAAGACAAAGGTTGACTAAATGATACGACAACCCCAAAAGATTAAAACCCCAACTGGAAGTCTTACATAAACAATTGACTTAGTTGCCCAACAAAGAGAATGAACGAAAACTTCACTTAGAAAGCAATTCAGGCAACTCAATAAACTAATGTTAGGGTTTCCTAAACCCAAGCCAAACATCGACATAATGCATGTAGCCAATTAATTATTTAACATTACTAGCACATACCCACAAGTAATAACTTCATTGCAACGTAAAGGAATTTAAACTAATAATCTAATTTTCATTTGCTCAATCATACTAAATGATTAAAAACAATCTTTTTAAATAAAAACATTTGATTAAACATCAACTTCATTTCATCTATACAAATGAGATAATCATTTCAAAATTCATATTTTAAATATTTGAACATCATTTAAACATATGCCTCTAAAATAATATTTTTATATTTCAAGGTTTTCTGATTATTCATAATTATCAAAATTAAATCCTTAACTAAATCATTTGAATATAATACCAATTTGTGCATCTCTTAACATAGAATAACTATTTCAAAAAAATCAATATATTTAATTACATAATTATTGTTTAAATATATATAAATATCTTTAAATCAATCAATTAAAAATTCCACTTTATGTAGAAAATTGGAAATCCCCAAAAATGGCATAGTAGCGGAGAATCCAGGGTTTTTGCAGGCACCATGGCTTGCAATACAAGGGAGGCCAAGCTCGATGGCCTTTCAATAGGAAGAAAAGAGGGAGTTATAATCATGCAGGGAGGCATAGTAGTTATGCCAAGGCTTGGTAGGCTCTGAGTAATCAGCATGATAGTTATGGGGGCTCTGGAAGTTTCTCTCGCTCTTGCACGGGGGTGGCGGGTAGAGGTGAAAGGTTTCGCTCCGCGTACCTGAAGGGGCGTGTGGATTTCAAAACGTTGGAAAAAAAATTCTGGCGTCCAAAGAACCAGATAGAGAATGGAGAGCCAAGCCAGGTAATAAAAAACTTTCTTCACACTACTATGGTTACTCTTTTGGTAGATAATAATGAATGGAATGACTCTGTGAGTACGTTTAAAGCGCGTGCTTTCTTTGTACGCTGGGGAGGGCATTGGCCGGCTCTCACAAAAATGAAGGAGTGGTGTGATGCAAACTGGGGTAAAGGGTGTGATGTTAAAACTTTGGAAAATGGGTTTTACCTGGTGGTGTGCCAAACTGATCAGGATAAAGAATGGATTTTAAGAAGTGGTCCTTTCTCTATGGATGGTAGAGGTCTGTATATTTTAGACTAGACCCCAAATTTTGATCCGAACAAGGCAAAGTCTGTGGACTCTGAAGTTTGGATTAGCTTGAAAAATCTTCCGCAAGAATATTGGGATCAAGAAACCCTAAGGAATATTGGAAACAAACTGGGCATCTTTGTAAATTCAGAGATAGCGGTGGAAAAAGCGGATTGTAGTATGTTTCCAAGGATCTGTATTCTAAGACAGATAATTCACCCTTTACCGAAAATGATAGAGTTGAAATCTGGTGAAGGTATGTGGTGTCAGAGTCTGGTGGTGGAGGATCATAGTTGGGCGGTTGGAAGTGAGGTAGGTACTGGATGCGTGGAGGTCCCGGGATTGCAAGCTACAAAGGGAAAAGGTGTTCAAAATCTGCCTGCAGAGGAGGTGATTGCTCTCACAGAAGTTGTGGTTGTTGAAAAGTGGCATGAATCAAAGGAATGGGGCTCTCTGGAGGTTCTAATGAAAGGTTTAAGTCAAGTTTCTGAAGAGGAATCCTTTTCATGGGATATCAGGAGAAAATAGGAAATTGTTTTTAGTCATGAAAATGAATGTGTTTTGAGTACTCAAAATCTAGTTTATGCTGGATTGGTTCCGAGGGAGGTTAAAAGGTTTGGGGAGGGTGTGGAAATAGAGTTAACTCTTGCAACCCCAAACAGAATCACTATGGTATCAAACAAAATGAGGAGTCCTGAGGTGGAGGTGTCTGCTAAAACTCTCTCATCTCTTTATGTGGAAGAACTAGGCAAGCATCAGGATCATTTCACTGTGAATGGCAGTGGGCTTGAACGTATTGAAAAACCTGATGATGGGTGTCCCCAACATTTTTCAGTCAATGGAAGTGTGGATCAGATGGATGATGTGCTATAGGGTGATGGCGAGAATCCAGGTGGTTTAGATGGGGTAGTGTTTAAGGACATTCCAATTTCTCCTATTCAAAATTTAGACAGTGCCTTTGAAGGGGTAAAAGACAGTGGGGGATCTTTGGAAGGTTCGGGCTCCGTTTCAGCATCAGATTCAGAGGAGGATGATGAAGATTTATTGGGCTTTAATGATCAAATTGGATTAGTGGAGAAAAGGTCGCTAGACCAATCCTCAGCACAAAATAGTAAGGTCAAGGTTGGTGAGAAACGTAGGTGTGGCCCTAAAACAAATAAGATGCGCCTTGAAATGGCTGGGAATGCAGTAGGTCAAAGCAAATTGAGATCGGGAAAAGGCTATGCCTTTTCCCGGCAGCCATGAAAATCCTATCGTGGAATGTTAGGGGCTGCAATGCCCCTAACAAAATCCGTTTGATCAAGCGTTGTTTTGATCAAACGAGGCCAAGTATTGTGTTGCTTCAAGAAACAAAAATAAAGGAAAAGGATTTTGATAGCTTTCTAAAATGTTTTGGAAGGTGGAAAGGGTGTCTCTTTGGGGCTGTTGGGGCCTCTGGTGGACTTGGGATTTTGTGGGAGGATGCTCTAGTTAATGTCAGAGTGGAGAGGCAAGAACGGTGCTGGCAATGGGTTAGTGTGGTTTCAAAACAGCTAAGAGCCAGCTTTGATATTCTTAATGTTTATGGCCCTCCAGGTGGTGCTCAGAAGTATCAGTTATGGCAAGAGATCTCTAATGTTTTGAATGTTGAAAGGGACATAATCTTTCTCTTAGGGGGTGACTTTAATGCCATCCTTCAACCGTCTGACAAGCTTGGTGGAGTTTGTTGGGCTAGTCAAAGCCAGAAGGATTTTAGTGATTTTGTAATGCAGAATGGGCTTATTGAACTCCCTTTCAAAAATGGGGTTTTCACTTGGACGAATAGGCAAAGTGGTTTTCTGAACATAGCGGAAAATCTTGATCGTTTCTTTTTGGCTGGGGACTGGGTGGAGCAGCATTGGTTATGTGAAGCGGAGGTAACTCCCATAACAGGATCGAATCATTATCCGATAGGTTTGAGAATTCAAGAGGAGTTAAAGTCGGCAAGATGTCCTTTCAAGTTTGAGGCAATGTGGATGCAGGAGGAGGGGTTCCAGGAGCTAGTGGCAGATTGGTGGGAAAATGCCCCGGTAAGGACAGGAAACAAAGCTTATGTCTTTTTTAAGAAGCTTCAATTTTTAAAAGAACAATTAAAAAAGTGGAATAGGGAATCTTTCAAAAATATTTTTTCTGAGAAGTTAAGGCTGGAAGAGGAGCTAAAGATTCTTCATTCAAGAATTATTGAGAATGGGATGTTTGAAGAAGATTTTGAAATGGAAAAATCTTTAAACAAGGCTTATTCTGAGATCCTTGTACGCGAAGAGGTTTTTTGGAAGCAGAAATCAAGGGAATGTTGGTTAAAAGCAAGGGACAGGAACACAAAGTTTTTTCACAATTCAGTAAAAGTGCGCAGAGCTAGCAATAAGATTTTTGAAATCAAGGATAGCGAAGGAGGTTTACTATCAGATAATACTCTAATAGCCAAAGAAGCAGTTAAATTTTTCTCAGGGTTATGCAAGGAGAACAGTAAATTTGAAAATCATGAATGGAAGATTCTGGAGAACATTCCTAATATGGTTTTAGATGCACAAAACATCATGTTAATGGAAAAAGTTTCTTTAAAAGAAGTTAAAAAAGTTGTTTTCGGGCTGGGGGGAGACAAGGCTCTAGGACCAGATGGCTTCCCTGCCTTTTTCTTCCAAAAATTATGGAAAATTGTAGCACAAGATGTATGGGAAGTGGTGGAAGAATCAAGGAGGAGTGGTTTTGTGTTGAAGGACCTGAATAATACCTTTATTGTGTTGGTCCCAAAAAGAAATGAGTTGTTGACGTTTGAAGATTTCCGTCCTATCTCGCTTTGTAACACAATATAAAAAATCATTTCAAAGGTGATAGCCAACAGGCTTAAAAAAAATTTACCCTCGGTGATCTCGGTAGAGTAGAGTGGTTTCTCTCCAAATAGGTCTATTTTTGAAGGAGTTATTGTTGTTCATGAGGCTATTCATTCAACAAGGATGGCAAAAGTGGAGAAATTTATGGTGAAATTGGATATCAAACGGGCTTATGATGAAGTTAATAGGAGTTTTCTCTTAAAGGTCCTAGAGAAGTTTAGCTTCTGTAGTGAGTGGGTGGCCTGGATTCGGAGTTGTATCAGCACTCCTCGTTTCTCAGTGTTGTTAAATGGGAGCCCCCAGGGATTTTTTGAATCTAGTAAAGGGATCAAACAAGGAGATCCTATCTCTCCTTTCCTTTTTATTATTCTAGCTAAATCTTTAGGGCGGTTGATAGTAAAGAAAAGATGTTGTGGGTAGTGGAAAGGCATTGCTGTTGCAGATGGGATTGATCCGATTTCGCATCTACAATTTGTTGATGACACCTTTCTCATGGGGGATGCAACCATTAGAGAAGCTCGGGTGATGAAAGCCTCTCTAGATGAGTATGGGGAGGCCTCTGGACAATGTATCAACTAGTGGAAATTTGAGATTTTCTTTTTTCAAGTCCCCATAGCAAAACAAGTTGAAATATGTAGGATTTTGGGTATGCGGGTAGGTTCACTACCTAGTAAATTTTTAGGTATTCCTCTGTTTGGGGGATCTAATAAAGCTGGTATTTGGAAGGATTTGGTAGACAGCTGTTTAAATAGAATGGGTGGGTGGAAAAGCAAATGGCTAACGACTGTTGGTCGTCTAATCTTGTTAAAAAGTGTGATTTTGGCCATTCCTGTATTCTCCATGATGTGTTTGAAAATTCTGAAGAAGGTGGTGAATTCAATAGGACACAGAATGTGAAAGTTTTTCTAGAATGGTGCAAATGATCATGATAAAATACCCCTGTTAGCTTGGGAGAAAATTTGTAGATCAAAAGCAAAGGGAGGGGCTGGGTTGAGAGATTGGCACTTAATGAATGAAGCTTTAGGTGTGAAGCTGGTCTGGAGTATATACACAAACCCTGATCTCTTATGGGTTAAAATCCTAAGAGAAAAATATTTGGATTCGATGGAGGATAACCGGATTTTCACCATTAGAAATCCAGTAAAGGGATCGGCTATTTGGAACTTTATTGTTTCTTGTAGGCCGGTGATAGTTAATCACATTACTTAGCAAATTGGGGATGGGTTAAATGCGAAGTTTTGGGATGACTCGTGGAATGGGTATCCAATTCTAAAGGATGTTGAAGGGGCACAGGATCTAAGATAGTTTTTTATCCAAAAATGGGGTGACAAAGTATGCAACTATTTAGAACTTAAGTGGGGCCCTTTGGGCCAGGAATGGGGTTGGAAAGATGTTTGCTGTGACGAGCTTTTTGGAGTCCAAATTCAAAAAATGAAGGAATTTTTGAGGGGGCGTCAAGTACTCCCAACAAACACTGCAGATAAAGTGGTTTGGTGTGGGTCTGTTAATGGGAACTACTCGGTTAAGGTAGGATACCAGCTTTTGGACTCTGATGAGGATGAAGTTTTTTGGGCAAAAAATTTGTGTTGGAGTAAGGAATGTTTACCCAAGGCTGGTGCCTTTGCTTGGCTGGCAGTGAAGGGAAGAATTCTCTCAGGTGAAAAGCGGAAGCGTTTGGGGCTAGCTGGACCAACTAAGTGTGTCCTCTGCGAAGTGGCGGAGGAATCTACAGATCATTTACTTTTACATTGCAAAGTTGCAACTTCTTGCTGGGATTCCCTTTGGTTAAAACTTGGTTGGCAAGGTCCCTGGCAAAATACGGTAAAGGGTGTGTTTGAAGGGTGGCCACGCTCTTCTAGCCTGTCCCTCTTCTCAAGTGTATGGATTGTAAGCCCGTCACTTGTGATTTGGGAACTATGGAAGGAGCGAAACAGAAGGATTTTTGAGGATAAAAAAGAAATAGTTCCTAGAATCAAAAATAGAATTGATCATGCAATAACGGAAGTGGTGAATGATGCGGTGGCACAATTTCAGCGCCAAAAGTATTCGTTTTCAAGGGAGGATAGCAAGTTTCAAAGGATGTGGCCAGGGCTAAAGGTAAATTTTGGGAATATGGCGACGGGGCTAGGAGGGGCTCAATTGTCGCAGAAAATGGCAGTGTGGGAAAAACCGAAGGAAGGCTGGTACAAGGCAAATTTTGATGGAGCTGCAAAAGGTAACCCTGGACCCTCAGGAGCAGGGGCTATTATTCGTGATAGTCAAGGAAATTTGATTGCTTTTGGAGCTCGAAAGTTGGATGATGGGTCAAATAATGTTGCGGAAGCAAAGGCGGCCCTTTTGGCTGTAGGTTTAGCGAAATCGCTGGGGGTTAAAAATTTGCATTTAGAGGGTGACTCGCAGATAATAATCCAAGCAATTATCAATGGTGGCACTTTGGCTTGGCATTTGCAAGCTTTTGTACAAGCTATCATAGGGGTTCTAAACTCTTTTGACAAGTTTGAAGTAAGTCACATTCGGCGTACGGGTAATGGAGAAGCTGACTGCCTATCCAAATGGGCGACGTCATTTGAAGTGATTGGGGAAACTAGGAAGGAGGATGGAATGCTAGTGGCTTGACTTAATGAGAAGTACATTTGGAGGACAAATGGTTACTATGAAGACAGAGGGGTTTTTATTTATGAAGCAGGCTGATAGGCTTTGGATGTGACAGCTTGGTTGATCTGCGTCGGCATTTGTGATGGCCGGTTGAGCCAATTTGTAATGAAAGTTTTGGAAGTAGTAATCTTTAATGATGTCCAGGATCGCACATTTGGTTTGACGTCATAGGTTTTAAATGATTTGACAGGGGAAGGACGGGTAGGAAGTATAGCCAGTTAGACGAGGTGATGGCCTTTTATTACAAGAAAATGCAACATTTAGCTTTCATTTCAAATCTATTTTCGGTGAAAGCTTTAGTGCAGGGTGAGGGGAAGATTGGTGTGCTGGTATATTTAAAAGCTGAGGATATGGAAGCAATGTATGGATTTTCAACAAAACTCCAGCAGCAAGGTTTCTTTGGTCCAGTATCGAAGTTCAGATTGAAGTACCTGTTGAAAAATCCGCAAGATGAGGTGATAGAAGTGGTGTTGGAGACACTGGGACTACATTTCATGGAGGCCACCCATCGAGGGTGCTTGAACACTAATATAGCTTCGATGTTGTTTGCGTGGGGTATGGAATTGAATGAAGAAATTGAAGTGGTAAAATGGGTAATGAGATCTATGTTTGTGGAGGAGTTGCTGGGGAAAATGGAATCTCTGGTAGAATGGGCAGTCCCGGGGAAAGGTTATGATGTCTCGGAAGGCATTGAGGATATGGATGAAGCCACAGAGGAAGGTCTGATTCCGTTCGTGAGGTGGCGGAGGCGTGTGGACAGGGATGAATATAAATTAGAAATCTTCACAGCCTGGGAGAATCTAAGACTTTTGCTGCGGTAGCAAGAAGAGGAAGAGAGGCGGGAGGGAGGTGACCTGTTGAATAGGCTTCCAAGACGAAGACGGTTTGCGAGCAGGGGAAGAGCAAGGGGAGGGAGAGCTGCTAGACATGATACTTAGTGTGAATGGTGATTGATGCTAAAATCGGGGCAGAAACTTTTGTGGAAAGGTGATGTGTAGTGAGGAGGAAATGTGGGGGAATGGAGCGAAAGGATACAAAGAAATGGGCATGCACAAAGGTAGCTGGAAGGCAAATGACGATGGTGGTGGCGGTTTTTTGGTGTGCTGGTGGCGGAACATTCAAAAGAAAACTAATTTTATCTCAACACTTTGAAAATAGGTGTTTTTCGAAATGTTGCTACAACTAAATTCAAATTTTTTTGTATGAACTATGGGTAAAATGGGGTATTTTGGGATGTCAGGGTAGCGCTCTCCGATTCAATGGATTGAGCATTAGATTTATCATGCAGAAAGGCCCTGTATTTGGCACTATAACTTTTGAAGTTTTTATATTAATAATATAATACTAATATTTACCGACCAAAAAAAAAAATTCCACTTTACAAATTATTTAATTATTTAAATTCAGAAATCCATCTAAATCATCAATTATTAAATTCACTTTCCAATTATTTATCAGAAAAATAATCATTTTAAAAAGAATTCATAAGTTTAAATATTGCATTTCATTTAAATAAATATAAATACTTTTAAAACAACATTTTTCTCAACTAATAAAAAAAACCTCATGATTTAATATAATACATATATATTTTAATAATAACAAAATTTTCATTTAAATTAATATATTATATTAAATATATAATATTAAATATTATATAAAATAAATTAAATTAAATTAAATTTAAATAAAAAAGATAAACAATAAAAAAAAATCAAAAGCCAAAGCCAAGCTTTGGCCGCAGCCCCAAGGGAGAGGGGACGCAGCCATAGGCTGCGCCTAGCCTCCCTATGGAGGTCAGGCAGCGCCCCTCCATGGGGCGGCTGTGGCCTCCCCTCCCCACCAAAAACACTTAATAAAATTTTATTTTATTAAAAAAAATGCATTAACAAGAGAAAAAACAGGGCCGACCCTGTACAAAACAAAAGAATTTCTTGTGCAATATTGGAACTCAAAAATTTTCCCAGAAAGACATTAGAAGCACAATATAATTGCAAATATATCTGTATGTATATAAATACATATATATATATACTGGTATATTTATAAATATATACCAAGATCTCTATTTGCAGACAAATTGTGCAAGTGAACAACATAATTTTTGCAATAACAAAATAAATTTGGCAACACCATGACTGGTTCAAATTTCTTTTGGTTTTCTTCCTATTTTCACAATGCAATTCTTGTTTTGATTTTCTTTCCTAAATCCAATAACAGTTTGCAAGATTTGAAGTCATTTAGCATGGGTTTTCATTGTAATTTCAATCAACATTTCAAAGATTTTACCAACAGCATAATGAAAATTTGAAACTTATTTCCAAAAAGAAAAACAGAAATGAAGGAGGAACCTGGTTTTTTTCTCCACAAATAGAAGGATTCAAATGGTGCTTTTAGATCTTTTTCCAGCCCACCAAGAAATCTCCTTCCTTCTTCAAGATTTCCAAGAACAAAAGCCAAATCCTTGCTCCTCTTTTCTTCCACAATTTCCAAATTAAAACCAAAATGAAATAGCAAATGCTCCAAATAGAGTTTCCCCAAATTGGTCAAACCCCTAAAATATCCCCACCAACTAAATTTATTTGGCTTTTGGAGGATATTTCCTATTTTTAAAAAAAATTTAAAACAATTTACTTTCAAAATTTCTATTTCATGCATTTCAAAATTTCATGATTTTATTTGAAACTAAAATCCCAAAGTTGCAAGAATATGATTTATTCAAAAACTCAAAAGTGAAATATAATCCACATTTCTATTTTTATTTTAAATTTAACTCAAGTATATAACATGATTCCCATTTCCATTTAAATTTGAATCTAAATAAACAATAATGGCAAGATAACTATTTCATTTAATTTATGACCATTTGCATAGTTTATCAATAAACTAAAATTTATTTTATTAATTAAACCCAAATAATCAATGCAATAAAATGATATTCAACATTGAAACTAGATATGTTAAATCATCACCTTAACCAAACCCACCATTTAATAGCCTTTTTAAAAAATACGAATTGAAATAGCTAACCAGAGAGGAATGAACCAAGCAAAACCGCTAGACCCGACGACAACTATGGCTAGGGTGACGACTTGACAAGGAAACCTAGCTACTATCTCCCAATCGATAACCGTTGGTAAATGGACACGCTCGAACCTGTGACGCCAGGTGGAGTCGATGCCCTGTACCTGTTAACCTGCAACCAAAGAGCATTTCGAACATGCAAATATATATACATAATAAGACACACCGTGAAGCGGAAGTATCAGAATCGTAGGGCGCTCGCAAGCGAGTGATACAATCCCATCCCCTTCACCAATACAGGCTCTAAAACTGACGAGTCTAACAACCACAATATAATTAAAGCATAAAACATTTTAAATTAAATAGTTGTTACGCAAATACAAAACATGCCATAATGATAACATCTAATTAACATCCCATCACATCAAAATATAATTACATCGTTTATCAGATAGCGGTCAAAAGTAACCGAGTTCCAAAGTCACAGCATAAACAGAACAAAGCATTACAAAGAAAACACTGCTAATCCAAACATCCAAAATGGAGGGGTGTTACAACTCGTTTGAATATTTCTGAGAATGGCTTTGTGAAGGCATTTTGCCTTTGCCTCAATCCAGCTATCTGTCGCAATTCTACTCTTCGTGCCCTAGAAACCCTTGGTTCTTAATTGCAAATGTGTAGAATAATTCAATTTGGTGGCTTTTTCCCTTTACATACATCAACAATAATTCACCTCCCTCAGCTCTAATAGTAATTAATGCAAGGTAGGTAGCTTTCACTGGACCAACTTTCAAATTTACCTTTTGGAAAAGAGAGTCAAAACTCTAGTTGGCCTTCACTTTATAACTTCCTTTCTTTCTTTTTTTCTTTGCTCATTTATTTCTTTCTCCTTTTTCTAGCCTTCAAAGGATTGGAGGTTGCAAGTTATGTGTCGAATATCGACGAGGTTGTGAGAACCTCATCAGCTTCTGAGGGGAATTGTCACAACTGACAAAACGCTCTTTGAACTTTAAAAGGCTATTCATTATTTCTCCTTTAGCCAGAAGATTTGAAATTCTTGGTTTGGTGTTGAAGCCCGACAAGGTTGTGAGAACCTTGTCGGCTTCTAACTATCGCATCAAAACCAAGTAAAAAGGTTGCTTTATTCTTTCTTTTGACAATTTTCTTCTCACATAAGAACTTTTTCAAGAGGGTGCAAGGTTTCAAAAACCTCGACAGCTCCCGAAAGAGTCCTAAGAACCAACTTTAAGACCGATGTTTGAGAGAAAGATTTATGATTTCCTAGAAGCTCCTAAGGAACGTTGAGAAGACAACAGCTTTGTCGAAGCCAAGGTAGATTGTGAGAACCCCATTGGGGCCCGTCGGTAGTTTTGAAACTAACTTAAAAGACTGATTTTAGGCAAAATAACTAAGTGTTGAAAGATTTAAGGGACTCAAGTGGAGTGGTAACAGCATAGGAAAACTAAGAAACTCCTAGAACTGAAACTTAGTCGATCAATGAGCAATATGAGATTTTAAAAATGGGGGGGAGGGAAAACCAAGACTAGTGTAACAGGTTTCATGACTTGTAGGTACATTGGTGTATCGAAATTTTTATCAACATAAAAAGTGTTAAAAGGAGGGTAAACATCAAAGTGTCCACATAGGTAAAATTTAATGTTTTTATTGTTCAATCTATCTTATTTAACATCAAAATTTATCATATATTTCAAAAACACAAAAAAAAATGTAAAATTTAAAAAACTATTTTTTAAATAAAATCTTTTAAATACTCAAGCAAAATTGTCTATTATGTTGAAATTGTAAGCAAAATTTGTCCATCATTTCATAATCAAATTAGGGGATGATTTCCTAATGATGGAAAGCCCTTCATGTATGCTTAGGATTTTTCACCAAATTCATGTGTATTCATACAAATGGATACCTTCTTTATCCCATAATGTTGGGAAAAATGCAAATGACCATATCAAGATTTGTAGAGATTTTATAACTAACAATCAAATTAATGATGAAAATTTTGTTTTCCTTCTTGTTAATACATTTCATGATGCAATATTACAATGGTACAGTTACCTCATGCCTTATTCCATAGATTCATGGGTGGAGTTAGAGAAGAAATTCTTCATAAAATTTGGGTGAAATATAAAGAAAAAGGAAGAATTCATTTAATTTGTAGTGTTGAAGAGATAGCTTGGTGAGCCCATTGTACACTTCCTTCAATGATTCTCCCAAACACTCAAAAAGGATAAAAATTGTATTTAGGCTTTTCAAATAATTATGGGAATTAGATCATTCATTTTCTACACTAATTAAAAATACACAAGGAGTGATCATAGTGGAAGGGGCTTGTCAAAGAGCCTTGACGTTAGCTCAAATGGATTATGATTGCACACAAGGAGCACAACATAGCAACCCATTATATAACCAAGAATGTCATCAACTAAGTGTGTATGGAACACAACTGATGTAAGAAAATAATTACTCTTATCCAAATTTAGTCTTGTAACAACAATCACTAGGTCACCAACATAGTTTTTACACTTTTCCTTTAGCTTCTAGCATTGATTATGCCATTATATTGAAAAAAATAAGGAAGATTTATATAGTGACAACTCGGATGATGAGCCCAATAATCATGTCAAGGGGTCAACTTTAAAGACTATTGAAAATAACAATAAATTATATTTAAACACTAACGAAGAAAGTAAGGACAACCTGGAAATTGAAAACATTCCAACCACTAACAATAAAGAAGCCTACAAACATACCAATCCTATACCCCAACTAGCCATGCCTAAATTAGAATTAGATATTCCATTGTGTATTGAGAAGAGTGCCAAGACTTCATTGACTTGGTAGATGACCCAACAATACTTGAATTCAAAGAGGCAATCATTTCTAACAATGATGCTAAGGTATGTGTAGATGACTTCATAGTGATGGAATTTTAAAGAATATAAATGAAAGAATTACTAATGATGTGTTATTTGATGATTGTAATCTTGAGTTTGATCAGGGAAGTGATTGTACATGTGTTATATCTGGTTTGAGTGATTTTTGCTTCATAAATTTTAGTTTTTGATAATCCAATATTTGAACATGATTTTGATTCTAAATTAGACATAATTATAAGTGAAAGTCTTAGTGCTAATTCAAATCTTGATAATGATTCATTTAATTCTAAAAAGTAACAAGTAGGTTTGAAAATAAATGATTTTTAGCTGATTTGAACTCATTTGATGTACTACTAACTTCTAATTTTGTTTGACTTGCATGTACCCAATAAATACATAAATTTAGATGGAGGAAACTTACATAGAAAAAGCAAGGAGATGCGAAATTATTCTAGATAGCTTGAAAGAATATCACATATAGAGTCCTCAAGGATGGCAAGGACAAAATTACTTTTAAAGCTAAGAACAAGAAGGTGGTACATGAGTTCACTACCCATTTATTGCATCCTATGCCTAGTTCTTCAATGTTTTACCAACAAACAAAAAAAATAGCTCCTATGGTCGGAGAAAGCAATTGCATCCCCTAGTTTCCAATGGGAGAACCACACAAGAGTAGATCGGTCGAATACATGACCAAGGCTTGTAGAGTATTGATACAATGTATAACTTATGAAGCAAGGTGTACGAATGAAATTTCAAACATTGAGCACATCATGCTGCTTGATGTGTCCACGTCAGCGATTAATGGAAACCTTAGATCAAATGCATATTATTGGTACTCTAAAATGGAAAGATATGGGAGTCATATCAAACCCCAAAAAATCGATCTTTCAAGTGTTCAAACAAATACAAGTTTATTAATTGTGGACACAGTAAAGAATTCAAAGAACAAAAGGGCAAGCTTGCTGACACGAAGAAAGACATTTTTTCTTTGATCTCCACTATTCTATGAGCCTTCTATGATGAGAATATGCAAAAGATCGAACATGTCAAGAAAACTCAAAATTGAGAGAATATAGATAAGTTGATTGGCATCTCCAAGGATGTTCGCAGAGCAAGTGCGGAATTCATATCAACCTTAGAGTCGATATATTCTAGAGGCCTCTGTCAAGTGTGAGTACTCTCAAAATTCCAAAAGGTTGCACAAATACAGATTCATTGACAAGTTCCAAGTTGTTTAGAGTACTCGAAAAAATTCTACTGCACAAAAACAGGGTTTTGGAGTACCCATTATTATTTATTGATATTTTGGGGCTCTCTTCATTTGAAATAATTTTGTATTTATAGCTTGTTTTGTGTACACAAGTTTTATTTTAAACAGAGAATTTAATTAGTTTATTTTGTATATTTATCTTGAATAAGTTGCGTTGCATGAGCACGCAAAATCTTTTTATTCCACTAATAATTTTATACTTACTGATCACATTGTTGTTCACAATGAATTGTGTTATTTTGCGTGTAAATTTTATGATTTGAATAGAATATAATGATTATTGCAAGTTTCATATTGCAATCATTATTATATTTGAATATTTTTAGCTTCGTATGTAAATCTCTAATATTCAACTTAGCATCTTGTGTTAATTTCCAATTCATTTCTTTTGTGCACTCTTCTTTTTGGTTCTGCATTTAGCTAAAAAGTGTGAGCGTATCTTAACTATCATAAGTTAGGTCATAATTAAAAAATCTTCTTGTGTAAAAGTGTAATTTAGCCGTGGCCCATACCTGAGAACAAAAAAGATGAGTTATTTCCACAATTTAGAGTTATAAGGTTCTAATTTTTAAGTTCTTGTTATAAGAGAGCTTCCTCCTCTGATCCCAAGAAAGTTGAGTTTACATGTTCCATTTTGTGTCATCCCAAACGGACAAATTAGAACATTAACAATTTCGATCTACCAAATGCAAACAAAAACCTTAAAACTCTTCCCAGATGAAAAGATTTCAATTTAGATCTCAAACAAATAATGAACAATAGCATAATTAAGCTATTCTGATCCTTTAATCCCAATTACCATCTACAACTATAATTATGAAAGCTAAGTACTAGCAAATGGCCAAATCAAAGGTTATGTGCACTGGAAGTAATCCACTCCATTACATGATACATCCGAAAGGTTGAGAGCATAACAAGAAATCAATAGACTCGCTTTAACAAGGATGCATAAGGAGGCAAGAGAGGAGCACCTAAAACTCAAAAAAAGAGAACATCCCTATGATAGCACAAGCAACGTCTCATCACTAGCACCCTTCGATGTAAATGCAAGGGTGGAGATGTGTTGTATGAAAGAGAGATGCATATAGACAAACTCAACAATCAGCTAGTCCAACTTCTAAGTATACTCCAACCTTCATCAAGTGAACAACAAATTCCTTTTGAATGAAATTTTTCCACTAATCTATCTTGGCGGAAATGTTATGCAGAGCCTTTGGTTGTTTAAAAACTCACCACTCATTATTAGTATAAAATTTCGATTCTATTTTAGTGGCTACAAAGAACTTAGGTCAAAGGAAAGTGCAAGAATGCACCACTAAATTTAGGAGGCAATGAATTTGATTATGTCCCTGCACACAAGATTAAAACAAGGTGAACTCCGTGGGAAGACCCCATAGCTACAAAACAAGACAGTTCTTGATGGCCGAGTCAAAAACTATTGATAAAGCATGAGTAAAATGAAGGGACAATATAATCCTTCCTGCTATTCAAATTAACAAGCTGCATCCAAACCTAAGGGCTAGGATACGTGAAAAGGTAAGAGAACTGCTTAAAATATTTGCAGGATGGATGCCAAGATTCAATGTGGGCATTGTGGCATTGACAGACACACTAGGTACAAATGTTTGATATTATATACATGCAAAAATCTGCATAATTTCCTTCACTCCCCAAATGGGTCAATAAGTCACACCTATTATGTGAGGACCTTGCATTTTATTCTGAGTAATGGCAAGGCTATACTATCCGACAAAAAGCACATGTGCATTTCACAAACAATCTTACAGGTTTTATGGGTGCTTGAGAAGATGGATGACTGCTTGAACAAGGATAACAGAAAGGGGCACTGAACTTGTGGAGGACACAGTTTTGGATAAAGATAGTAATTCAAAGAGGATGCCATGTTATCTTATGACTAGCCAAATTAAGTTGGCCAACCACATGACAAATGATTGTAAGGATGTTATATGACATGGACTTGATAATAGAAATTGCATTCACAGTCAAGAAAATTTATAATGGAAAACAGTTGTGGCCAATGGTTTTGTAGCGCTAGTCAATGTGGCAACAATGACCAAAAATCTTCAGGGTAGCAATGGACAGTAAGGGTGTGGCAGATACATAAAATTTACATTAAGTACCATGCATACAACCTGAAGAGAGGAAAAGGCTATGAAAAAATCCTGTCTTTTATCACAACAAAAAGAAAAACCATATAGCTGATAATCCACCATTGATGAGAATCCCAGTGCATGAAACATGCCATGATGATTTTACTTAAACCTACAGCAGGTAACTGAAACAGGTGGAGATGTGCATAGTTCTATCAACAGTCATCTGGTTTGAACTTAACTTCCTCATCCACAGAGGTAAGATGTAGAAAAACTTAATACTGGAAAATAAACTGATATAATTATCCAATTTCTCAAACCAAAATATGGTTAATCAATCATTAGATCTAAGTCTATTACTAAGTAATAAGGTCAATATCTTGGTGACTGGTGTTTAAAACTATTGTTTTGTAAACCATACACTTAAGTTAAACAATAAACTTTCCTAAATAGTTCAAGAGGTTTGAAGACCATTGATACAAACACATACATGAAAATTAATTGTTGGCCAGTGAAGCTACAAGGCCCAACGCTGAAACTTCATCTCACTAAGCATCTTTACCTCCTAGTTGTCTATGCTAACTTGAGGGTATGCCTACAAGCATGTGAACAACATGAAAATCAACAATCTAGTATTATGTAGGTGAAACGATATATGCCAATTCCAGTTTCTGTTTTCCTAGAAAAATATTAAATATTGAAAATTAATAACTGCATCTTTACTTTTCTTAATGGCTGTTCCATCCATATATTCATATTGTTTCTCTTGAATACATACTTGAACTTCCCTCTGTTACTGAAAAATGATATTGTCATCAGGTGCCAGGCAATTACCTTAGCCACCATTAATAGTTACACAACAAAATATGCAATCCCAAAACAACACTCATATACTTTACAGTAAACAGGTGCAAGAGCTCTAAATTGAGCTCACTCTTTTTACATGTAATTACAGCCCTGCCCACATACCTCATCTGCAAGTTCAAATGTAGATTCATTGAAGGAAATTTCCCAGGAAAGACGATGACAG